>PVJH01036547.1:0-18701 GCA_004026705.1 Nesogale talazaci | reverse complement strand
CTGCGGGGACCAGGGGAGGGGGCTACGCGGGAAGCTCGCGTGTCCCGGATTTCCTCCCATTGTTCAATGGGCACAACAAAGGAGACTGGGAATCCGGGCTAGGGATCCCCCAGCCCATGAGGTTGTTTGCTGCTCCTTCCCTTAGGAGCTCTGCTTTCTTGGGGGTGGGGCAGACTGAGTCCCTCTGAGCCTTGGCCTTTCTCTCTGTAGAGCCGCATCTTGTCTTGGGACGTGTGAAACTGAAAAGGGCGCAGGCAGGTCCCTCACTGGGTGCACGGTCAGCTTTCAATGTCAGCAGCCATCACGGGCCCTGGCGAACCCTGAGAGGAGCCTCCGCGGGGCAGGATGGGATTCCTAGGGGCTGGACTCCTCCTCAGCCCTCCCTCTGGGTCCACAGTGGTCCTCACTTTCACCTGTGTGCACGAAGAGTTCCCTCCTCCTGAAGAAAACCAACTGCCGCCATCCAGCCAATCCCGACTCGCGGCCAGCTCTCCTACCCAGGGTTTCCTGCAGCCTCAGGCTTCCATGGAGCAGTGAGTGGGTCTGAACCGCTGGCCTTGCGCTCAGCACAACCGGGACTCTTTCAGGGTGTCCGAAAGCCGTGATATCACTCTCAGAGGCTTCAAGACTCCGCTGGGAAATGGATAGGGGGAGATTTTTGAGAGGGCTTCCCCGCCTCCTCCCCACCGCCCTTGCTTTCTGCTGCACCTTGATCCAAATCTCAGCACCTACCTCCCGGGAGATACCAGGTGGTGCAGGTTGCAACCTCACCTAGCAGCTGGTGCAGTGGAGCCAACTCACCCTCTGCATTATTCACGCTTCCCTCTCGCCTTCTGGCCCCTGAGGCCAAGCCCCCCGGGACCTATCTCAGCAGGTTTTCTGCCCATCAGCTCCCCAGGGCTCAGATAACCCCCCACCCCACCAGAGAAGCAGTGACACCAGCTCACAGCACTCTGGGCTGCCTCTCCCCAGCATGTAGGACAATGGTGATGAATTCATTTTTGTGGGGGTGTATTTGCTTTAAGGTGTGACTTCCCTGCCAGCCTGTGTACTCCACGAGGGCAGGCCCTGTGAGACAGAGTTACTTTTTGTCCCCAGCACCCAGCACAGAGCTGGCCTCCTCTTCATGCCTCAGAGCCGTTGACCAGATGGATGGATGATGGATGGATAGGTGATGGACAGAGGGTGGGATCGTTGATGGGTAGATAGATGGATGAATGGATGGATGAATCCACAGTATGAAGCACAAAAGAAATGCAGTCTCCATGTTTCTTATTCAGGACAGAGAGTAGAAGATGAAGTATCAGGAATTCTGGAGGCAACTCCCAGCTCTGTGATCCTGACTGAATGGCATCCCCTCCCCCCTCCTTTTAGGTTCCATTCTGCTCCTCTGAGCCTTGATTGCAATGACAGTGGCTGCGTCCAGGAGATGGGTGTGGTGGTAAATCCTTTGAATTTGAAGACTGAAGAGGAGCAGCATGGGGACGGGCTGTCACAGTGACCTAGACTCAAGCACCAGTCACCGTTCTTCTCCTGATGCCCCTGACGCCCTGGACAGACACAGGGACTCAGTGGACATCTAGCTCAGGGGACTGATAAGACATGAAAACATGAGATATACTGAGTTAAGTAAACTATATTCCTTTTTTTGGTTTTTGTGTTTGTTTTGTTTTTTTGTGTGTGGCATCACTGCCTTGGTGGGAATAGGAAGCCCAGCCTTGCTCCTGGAGAGCTGCTGCTGGATTTGAGCCATCAACCCTGTGGACTGCGGTCCCATACACAACCACAATGCCACCAGAAAAAAAAGAAGCTTACCCTCCAAAATAACAAAAAACAAAAAACAAACAAACAAAAAAAGAAGCTTAAGGGCTTGTTCTGGGGAGGCCAGTGAGCCACGAAGAAGACTGCATGACTGGGTGCCCAGGAGAATCTCCCTGCCCAAGACACAGCAGCCGCTGTGGCTATTTGCATCATTGCTGGGTCAGAGTTCAGTTGTCTGTAAAGAAGATTTAGTTTAGTTGTTTGGGAAAAGCCCACTGTCTGAACTGAGATTCTGAGCGTCCAGCTGTCTGGGTTTGCAGTCAGACTTCCTCAATAGAGTCTGTTCAGCCTGTTTGGTCCAGACCCCTGACACCTCTCACTTAGCTATCATCCAGGCTCTGTCTCCTCGGCGCCCTGGGAGGCCCGTAAGCAGCCTGGGGAGAACGGGCCAATCCAGCCTTGATCTGGACCCAGGATTCATGCGTGGCCAGAATCAAGGATCCATCTGTCTGGGACTGGGACTAGGATCTGAAGGTGGTCTGGAGCAGAATGTAGGACAATCTGCAGCCAAGAATAAGACTCAGTCTGATGAGGGTTAGAATCTGTGGGGGCCTGGATTGAGTCTCTGGGGCTCATGTCTTGGGGAAGCGCACACACGTTTCTGGGATGCAGCCTCAGAAGAGACCTGAGCAAGGGAGTCGATGGAGAAGCTGACTCTCAATAGCGTTGGACCGGAAGCCCTGGGTTTATCTTCAGGGAATGCTGCGGCTGGGATGGCTTCTTAGACTTGTCCTGGTTGAGACAGGTAGCACTGCGCCTTTGTAGCTCTGGATTGGCCCGGTGCTGGACCCGGGGTGTCCCATGGCAGGGGGAATGGCCTTGGATGAGGCTGGGGGCTGTTTGCAGTGAGTCATTGGTGGCCAACCTTGCCAGTGGCTCAGGGTGGGAGAAAGACCACGAATAGGGCTCAGAAGCATACGGTATGCCCTACCGCCTCCAACAGGACTCTGGATTGAACTGGGGTTTAGCTGGGTACCGGGAATAGAGGACTAAGAGACAGAGACCGGGTGTCCCCACAGGGCGGAATCTTTGTCCTCAGCATCCAGCCTGGCCTGGTCCCAGAGACCAAGTCTTGTCCCAGAAGGCAAATGCTAAGAAGTGGGCCTCTGTGCCCAGGTGGGTGGCTCTGTGGGTCAGATAAGAGTTCCTCGCCTCCAGACTGAGGGAGGGCAGACCTGAGAGAGGACTGAGTCGGGCCTGGAACCTGGGGCTGACTGACCCCCGCATGCCTCCTGTTCTCCAGACACCAGCAGATCGTGGGCTTATTAGAAAGCAAAGGCGGGGAATGAGAGGAGAAAAGCCCCTCCCTCTGGTTCCCGGAGCAGGAACCTGGCGCCTGCCAACTCCTGCTGGCTGCCTCTGGCCAGCCCGTCAGGACCCATGCCCAGGGGAGGGAGCGGCATCTTGCGGGCGGGCGGGCGGTCCTTCTCTGGTAATGAGGGCCAGCCACCGGTTTGCAGGCCTTACAATGTGAATAATTCATTTGCAACCAAGCCTGGGAATTAGAAACCGTTACGGAATGATTTATTTAACAGGGGCTGCTGCTGGGGAGAGGGGAGGACTTTGAACGATAAAAGGGAAGTGCATGTCTTGTAGATGGATTTAGAGAGGCCGACTGGACCCCAGTTCCAATTCCAGTTTGACCTCTGAAAGCAGTGTGACCTTGGCTAAATGGCTGGGCCTCTCTGGGCCTCCCTTTTGGGGGGGTGAAACTAGATTTGTTAATATTAGGATGAAATGAGTTAGAATTTGGGGTGCTTTTAGATATTAGAGCCACACCTGGCTCACCCCAAAAGCAGTCTCACTGCCATGGCGTTGAAGGCACTCACAGCCATTCAATAGGACAGGGCCGGACCATCCCGGTCACTGGCGTAAGGGCCCACGACGATATTCTATGGCCAGCCAGGTCCCCGAGTGGTTCGACTGTCATCCCAAAAGTCAACAGTTCGAAACCGCCAGATGCTCCGCAGGACAAACTCGGGCTTTTCTCCTCCTCTCAACAGTTGTGGAAACTTTACCATGCCTCCTAGGGTCACTGTGAATTGGCTTCAGTTTGCGAGCCATCAGCTGGGTGGTTTGGGAGGGGCCTCTCCGACTGCAGGCCTGCACCTTTAACCAAACCCCCAGAGCCTGAGGGAGGCACAGCCGGTGCCAGGTAAGCGACACACTCCTGTCTTACAACACAACGTCCCAGCCCCTGGGGCGGCTGCCACATCACGGCTGATGCTAGACGCAGCCCTCTAGGAGGTCGCGGAGGGGCCTGGGGTCCCTATTCTGGGATGAGGCAATTGAGGCAGAGTGAAAGGTTCCACACTCAGTGATCCACAGCCCCAGACGGCAGCCGGGTCTCTCGGAACCGTCCCAGGGGGTAGAGACTCTGGCTGTGCCCGGGGAGCGCAGGGGCTGCCTTGTTCTGTGCCCTGTCGTGTCCTCAGTGTTCACCAGAAACAAACATGCCAGTGAACTGAACCGTCATCGTCAGGGCCATTCCGACCCACAGCCGCCCCAGGACAGAGCAGAGGCGGTGGAGAAGCCTCCTCTTCATCCGGGAAAGAAAGGGGCTCACTTGGTCGTTCGAGCCCAACGCTGAATCCACGGTGCCACCAGGGTTCCTCGCAGAGGTTCGCACAAGGCCCTTATAGACTGGTCGAAAAAGGAGAGGAAGGAAGGAATTCTAAACCCATGCCCCAGAAACTCTCCTCCCCTCCTTACAGTGCCCTCCCGACAATCACATCTCCGCAGCAACAACAGGAGCTGCCCGGGCACCTGATAGAATCAGCTCGAGATCGTGTGACAGGCAGCAGCAGCAAGGTCTCCTCCGCTTCCCCGAAAAGGCAGCGTTTTGCCCGGCTCGGGTTCCCGGGCTCCTGCCTCAGCATGGCAGGGCTGCCGAGGCGCTGGGTCTGCACGGACCTGGGTGCCAGCCTGGGCGGGGTGTGAGCAAGAGGATATGCTCTTTCCTCCAGACTGTCCGCTTGTGGGGCCTGGCAGGTACTCTGTGTGTGTGTGTGTGTGTGTGTGTGTGTGTGTGTTCCGAGTGGCTGCTGCTGTTGGAGTTGGGTGTGGGAAGCTATGTACGGCGAGACACTTTCTAATCTCTCAGGTTGACCTTTGTCTGCCTCTGTCTGCATACGCACGTGTGAGTTCAGTATGAGTGCCCAAAGTGTGTGCCCTTGGACTTGGAGAGGTGCGACGTATGTGTGCTCAGGCACATGTGTGTTGGAGGTGAATGAGGTTGTGTATGTGGGTTGGGGCGGGGTGGGGGGGGGATGGGCCCTGGGTGACTGATGGCACACCGGGGGTGCAGGCAAACCTACGGGTGCCCCTGTGAGCAAGCCTGTGTGTGTTTGTGGCACTTTGCAGGGGTGTGTTTGAGGAGAGTTCAGTTTAGGGAGCATTTCCCGCATGTGTGTGCGCACGCTGTGTGTGGGTGCGTGCATGGAGTAGGCTGAAAGAGACCCAAGCTGGAGCCAGGAGTCTCCGTTCAAATTCCAATTCTCCCACTGACTGAGGGTGAGTCCCTGCTACTCTCTCAGCCTCAGTCTGCCCCCTGAGGGCAGAAGCACTGGCTTGATCAAGAAGCCTTCACGGAGGAAAGGGGGGTAGGGGGTGCGGGGGAAAGGGGTTCTCAATTGAGGGCAGGGCCGGCTTTAAGTGAGCTTTGTTACAGGTTATTGAAACCCTGTTCCCGCTGTTTGGGACTCGGTTCGCCCCGCCCCTCAGACTTCATAGGAAGCGAGCTTTTTGTTTCAGTGTCTTCATTTGTTATGCGTTTTTGGTTGTCATACATTTTTAAAGACATTGTGCCATTTAGACTCAAGTAGAGAGGCCAAAGCTTTCTTTTCCAAAAAAAAAAAAATTGTAATTCCACCACTCCCACTCTGCATCTGGAGCGATCCTTTGCAAATGCCAACCTGACCTGACATTCCCCCCACAAGAGGGCTTCCTTCCGGGGCTCCCCACTGCTGGCTGGCACAGTCTTGGCTCCCTGATGGCGTCTCCCAGCCTCTCCAGCCGCCTCCTGGCCACACCTCTTTGTCCACTCCACCTGACCGGCCTGTTCCTGTCTCCAGGCCTTTGCTTACTGCAGCACCCTGGGCCTGAAATGCTGTCCCAGGACCACCCCCTTTTCCTCCCTGTGTCATTCCTCCAGCAAATGAACTCCCCACCAGATGCTCATGGGATTCTGCTGTAACTCAGGGATCAGTGTCCACCGGCCCCTCTAGATTGTGACCTCTGAGAGGGAGGGGACGATCCATAAACTGATCCTGCAACCACAATGCCCAGCACACCCAAACACAACCAAACCCTCGGCCACTGACTCATAACGACCAGCAGGTAGTTCATGCACAGCTGGTGAATGGATGACACAGGTGTTTCTAAGGAAAGGTCCAGCTGGGGACAGCAACTTTGTCCAGCGGGAGCAGCTGGCTCCGGTTCGAAGCGCCCCTCACTGCGCGCTGTTCTGGCACCAGTCTCTGAGCTCTGGCCCTAGACACTCCCTGAACCCCGACTCTGGATTCAAACTCCAGACTGAATCCTGGCAGGAGCCGCCTAGCCCTGGCTCCCAGCGCCTTTGAGGAAAGAGATTTGGGGAAGAGCGCTCGTTGGGAGTCAGGGATCTCCGTTCCAGCTTGAGCCCGGCTCACCTTCCCTGACGACCCGTACTGATCATTTCTGTCCGCTGGGCTTCAGTCTCCCTGATAAGAGGGGTGTGTCTGCAGAAAGTGCAGGCATCGGGCAAAAGCAGACAATCAAATCGAGATGGAGTCGGCAGGACTTCAGGCCCAGGTGCCCCTGAGTAGTCTGCAAAGGCTGCTCTCTCCTCTCCAGTATGGGGGGACCCACTGCCACCTGGGACAGTTCTGTCTGGCGTCTGCTCTGTCCGCGGGGTGGAGGGGGGTGCACGGTGAGAAGGGGGACAGGGAGGCTGTAGAGACATCCCAAAAGAACTTTTAGCACCTCCCTCTGCCCCCACCTGCCTTGGGAAAGGGCTTCCCACTTGTAAACATGGGTGCTTAGTGGGGCTAACCAACCGTAAGTTCAAAACCAGGCGCTCCACGGGAGAATAACAGAGTCACTCCTTTAGAGTTACAGTCTCAGAAACTCATAGGGGCAGGCCTACCCTGTCCTCCTGGGTCTTTACGAGTCAGTGGCAGTGGCTAAATCCGGTGGCAGGAGATGAAGTGACCCTGAGGCTGTGGCGCCATTTGGGAGGCCCCTCAGAGCCTCTGTCTGGGTGGCCGGGTGGGCCTTAACCTCTGGGGTCCGGGCCTATCCTGGAGCTCCCTCTAGTGTCTTCAGAAGGTCCTGCAGCCTGCAACTGACTAGGCTTGTCTTGTGTCCTTGGAGATGACCTCCCCCGCCCCTGTCTCCATCCTCATCACAGAGGTTCACGGAGCGAGGGTCCCACAGGGCAGTCTGACCTTCTTCCCCTGAAGCTCTAGTGGGCATCAAGCTTTGTTTCTGGTTCTCAAAGGCGGACGCTGCTCGACACCCAGCTGTGCCTCATCTAGGCCCATGATCAGCAAGGCCTTCATTCAGGTGTGTTAGTCCTCGCCCCTGGTCCCCCTGCAGACGCCCTTGTCGGGCCTTTGAAAACGTTACCAGGAAGCCACATGGGATTAGGGGGGACGCTGATCCGCCATCAATGGTGCGCCCATACGAAGAGAAAAGAGAGACAGAGGGTGAAGACGGAGACGGGCAGTGAGGGACGCCAAGGATGGCCAAGAAGACTTGCAGCTGGAAGAGGTTTCGAGCCACTGATCTTCCCCTAGAGTCCTTAGCGTATGGCCCCGCCGCCATCTTGGTGCCAGACATCTAGCTTCCAGGAGGCTGTGCCAAACCTCCCCTGTAGCTTGTCAGCCCTCAGAGACCAATAACCGGAGGCTATTCCAGGGAGCGGCCACCAGAAGCAGAGACTCAGCAGCCAGAAACAACCCGGTGAGACAGAGAGAGAGAGAGAGAGAGAGAGAGAGAGAGAGAGTGTGAGTGTTTGGGGGAGGGTAAAGAGAAGATGAGGAAGGTGAGTGGTACTGATTGGCACTGGGGAGAGGGGCCTGGAAGCTGGATTACAGAGGCCTTTAGGGCCTAAAGTGACCAGATTTTAAGCAGGACACCATTGACGGGGTTGGGGGTGGAGGTGGGGGTGAGGGGCTCTTGATTAAAAATTTGGTCTATATGGAGCAACAAAAACGTTCATGGAACACAAAAAATAGTCTTGTAAAATATTTATTTTAATTTTAAAATGCCCCGGGACATTGTTAAATTGTTAAAAAGCGGGACGTCTGGTCACTTTACGTAGGCACCAGGCTCAGGAATTTGCACTTGTCCTGGGGTTAACTAGGAGCCACTGGAGGCTTGTCAACAGGTGAGCAGCACCAGGGGTGGTTTGGTACAATTCCTCCAGTGGTTGGCATTTGCTCTGGGTGGGGGAGCTTGGAGGGCTTGTCTTAGGAAGATGAGAGGGGGTGTTGGGCCTTTAAGGGGTGAGACTGAGCATGCTAGCTCGCTGCTTCGGGAAGTGCAGGTCAATCCCTGCAAACACCTTTCTACATGCCGTGGGCCAGAGACCTTCAGGTGCAGCTGCAGGAAGAACCCCTGTTTGTCATGGTCTGCACCTACTTCCCGAGTCTGGCTCGTGCATTGCTCAGTGGTTGTCAACACACCTGGAATAGACCGGAAGTGCAGCTTGCATGTAAACTGGGGCTCCATTGTGTAGATGTGTGTCTCTTGTGGATTCCTAGTCCCCGCCATGCTGCAGGAGAGGGTCGGACTGCCCCCAGCGGGTTCCCGAGGCTGTGATCCTTATGGAAGCAGGTTTCTAGGTCTTTTTTTTTTCCCCATGTAGCAGTTGGTGGACTCACTGCCATCCCGTCAGTGCAACCCTAGAGGGCAGGATAGAACTGCCCCTCCGAGTTTCTGAACCTGGAGCTCTTTTTTTTTTTGGCATCACTGCCTTCTGGTGGTCGTGGGAGCTACCCAGCCTTGCTCCTGGAGAGCCGCCGCTGGATGTGAACCACCAAGCCCGTGGGCCGCAGTCCCGCACCCAACCACTACGCCACCGGGGCTCAGCTGAGCCTGTAGCTCTTTATGGGAGTAGAAAGCCCTGTTTTTGTCTTGAGGAGCGGCCGGTGGTTTCAGACTGCCAACCTTGCAGTTAGCAGCCCAATGCCTAGCCACTGTGCCGCCAAGGCTCCTCGGGGCTCGAGCCACTGACCTTCTACTTAGTCACCAAACACCTGCCCACTAGACCACCAAGGGTCCATCGAGGGATAGCTGCTTCTTATTTTGTCGAGAACTTTCTCCAGACTTCTCCCAATTTTAGAAAGTGACATGCTTGCTGTCAACAATAGCCCTCTCTGAACCAGCTGGCATTTGCCGTTGGCCCTTGCAGGGTGAGTCTGTGCAGCGGTGTAAGCGTTTCGTTGTTTTATGATGGCTTTTGTGGACGTTGCAGAGAAGATGAGTCTTTGAGAGTGATGAGGGCAACTAATGTACACATGTGCTTGACACACTGGATGGATGGATGGATGGAGTATGAGAAGAGTCATATGAGCCCCAAATAAAATGATTAAAAAATAAAGATTACAGTCTCAAAAAAGAAAAAGATTTACCAGTTAAATTACCATTTTGAATGACTTTGTCCATTTAACCAACGTTCTCCTAGCTCTTTTTTTCTCTTTTCCTCCCGCCCCCCCTTCATTGCCCTGGTGGGAGTCGGAAGCCCAGCCTTGCTCTTGGAGAGCTGCTGTTGGATTTGAACCACCCACCCTGTGGGCGGCAGTCCTGCACACAACCACTGTGCCACCAGGGCTCAGCTCATTCTCCTAGGTCTTAGTGCATGCCAGACAATGCTCATCAGGACTTTTTTTGAATGACTGCCCATCTAATCCCTATAACTGCTTGACTGTCAGGTGCTATTAAAGGATAAATGGAGCTGGGTTGGAGGTTCAAATCCAGCAGCAAGGCTGGGCCTCCTACTCTCACCACCAGAGGGCAGTGAGGGCCCCCCCCAAAAAAACAAAACAACATAAATAAATAAATAAATAAAGGATAAATGACTTACTCAAGGTCACACTCTAGCTGGGGAGTGGAGAAGCCAAGATTTGGACCTAGGAAGCGTGGCTACTGTCTGTGTGCTTCACTGTTAGCCTAGAGTGAATGATTTTCCTTTGAAGTCCTGTGCATAAAACCAAACAACACAGAACTCTTTGCTGTCTAGTCGATTCTCACTCGTCCAGGAAGGACAGAGGAGAAGTGGCCCCGTGGACTCTAGAAGCTGTAAATCTTTATGGGAGCAGAAAAGTTAGATGCATCGATATCTTAGTCCGTCCTCTGGCAATTAGCAGGGATGCATGATATTGTTCCCGCGGTGGAGTTGAGACCCTGTGAAGGACCATTGGGAGAGAGTTCGTGAGAGGCCTGGGCTGGTCCATTGAGCTGGATGGTGCTCAGCCAGGGAGGGCAGACTGTGAAAAAAGCAGCTGGCGGGAGGCAGGGCCTGAGGACCCCCAATATTCGGGAGGAAGAAGAGCAAGGATCAGCCAGAGAAGCAGACAGAAGGGAAACCCCTGGGTCAGAGAACTCCACCAGGGGGGAAGTGGGTGACAGTGAATGGACTTCGGAGAGACCGTTAAGGTCAGGGCTGAAGGTGGGTCAGGCTTGACCACAAGGGCGGAAGCGTTAGCTGAGCTGTGAGAGCCCACGGGAGACCAGAGACACAGTGTGTAGCGGGGACAGTGGGGGTGTCAGTGGGGGGGGAGAGACCTTCAAGGGGAGTGGGGTTTACAAGGAATAAACAGAACAACCTTTGTGAGGAAGGGGAGATGTCGGGCCTGATGGGTGTCATGTTGGAAGGGTAAGATGGATGACCTTCCTGGGGTACTCAATGCCATCCCTTGCCCCAAACCAACACCCTCCTCGCTGTCACAGTCCTCAGGGGGAGAGAGTCGTCTGATGCCTGTCTACAGGTGAGGGGACGGACGAAGGTTCAGGAAAGTCAGAACAGATCTGCATTCAAACCTTATTTTGATACCCAACCTGGGGCTCCCAGCTACGAGGCTTTACTGCCAGGTCTGCTCTCGGTCCTGCGAGGCGCTGAGAATCTTGTCCCAGCACTGGGCAAGCAGGGCCCCGGTGCTCTTGACCTGGAAGGAGCAGCAAATGATTCCTGAGCTGAGGGGAGGGGCCAGTAGAAGGGGCTGGCAGGCCCTATTTCGGATCCTGCCTTTGCCAGTGCCTGGCTGTGGAACCTCTCTGGGCCTCACTCGATTCTCCCATCTGCAAGGTGGGCCCATGAGGTCATGTTCGACCTCTGCCCCTCTCATAATCCTCCCGCCCTGAGACCGAGGCCGGGGTCTGGGGGGAAGACTCCCCCCGGAGGAAGGGTCCCCTTAAGGGTGAGCCCCTCGCAGGAGCTGGCTCGTCTTAGGGTCTCTTCTTCAGATCTGGAAGAGGAAGCCTGTCAGGATTCTCTGCCTGCTTCCAAGCTTCCAGCCGTCCTGCCTCTCTTTCCCTCTGACACCCACCAGGTTCTCTCTGCTCCCTTGGTTGTCTGTCTGCCCTCTTCCCCTTCCCACAATGCCCCAGACATCTGGGGACACTCCCATGTCTGGCCACAAGATGGCACGCCGTGGCTACAGGACCAGTCCTGGGGGGAGTGGGGCTGAGATGTGTTTAGGGTAAGAGTTTGGAGCCTGACTCCTCTGACTTTCAGGCCTCACTCTGTGTGTGGGCGTGTGCATGTGCGTGTGTTCCAAGGCTGTGGGAATCACTCAGCCTTCCTGCTCCTCTCCCAGAAATGCCGGGATCTCTTGAGAATCTCGGAAAAACCGCATAAAGCATGTTAAACCCGAGTGCGTGTACCCGTTCTTGCAGACACCGCTCCCATTTTGCAGATGCAGAAACTGAGTTTCAAAGAAGGAAGCCCTGTGTGGAGCTGCGCTCAAACCCAGATCTCAAAGGCTGCAGGGCCTGTGTCTGTCCCCTGGAGGGCCTGGAAGATCAGGGGTCCTTTGCTTCCATAAGGGGGTCGGGATCCCCTAGTATCTGTGAGGGTTTGGTAATGGGGAAGGGTCTCCAAACCAAGAAATAATCATTCCCTTGGAGAAAACGAGACTCAGAGAGACATGGAGTGGAGGTGGCAGTCGAAGGGCCCACCCAGGACTCTGATCTGTGAGAAGCCACCTGGCACCCCAAAAAACGGGCACTTCCCTCAGGGAGGAGGCCCAGCACAGGACCCCCAGGCCTGCAAGAAGCCTCTTGGTCCCTCCCGACCCTTCTGGGATCCCTCACCCATCAGTCTACCACAGCCTGCAGCCCCCCTTCATTCATGCTCACCCCCGTCTCACCAGATTCCATCTTCTGGGCACAGGGACACATTCCCACAGGTGCCACCCCGCCCCCATCCCCAGCCTGCCTGAACGGAGTTTCTGGCCACGGGATTGGGCCAAACAGCCAATGACTGACCTCCGGGAAGTCCTTTCACCAGGAGATCCCTCCCCCCACCCGCTGGCGTGAGGGGGATGGGGAGGGTGGGCTGTGGTATTTTTGTTGTTGTTTAAATGTTTACATTTACATGTCTTTGAAGTAGCCTGGATTCCTGAATCTTGGTTCCCCTGAATGGATCCTCATCACCGAACCAGCATTCCCCTCACGAGTCTAAGGCTGATCCTGGAGTGAGCCAATGTTCCCGGCAGCAGGAGGTTGTAAGGTTAGACAGCAAGTCAGACTTCCCACCAGGGACAGAGGAAAAGCACCTTCGTGTTGCCCTTGAGCAGAATGGGCCTCTGTGGACGGCAGTGGGGCTTTTGGAAGGCAGTGGGGCACGAGAGAGCCGGGCCTGGGTCCACAGCAGGTATACCTGAGGTGGGGAGAACTGGGAAGGAACAGTGTGGGGGGTGGCTGGGGCCTGGTGTGCAGACAGGTCTGGGGTCCAAAAGTTACTGGACCTGACTGGCCTTGGCTAGGGAGAGAGGCCCAAGCTGAGGCAGGTGTGGGGTCACTGAAGACAGTGGGGGTGGGGGTGGGGCTGGCATCACTTGGTGCAGGGAGGATCCCAGGCAGCCCCTCAGAGCAGTAAGTGCTGGTTCTTAGTGGAAGCTGGGGCAGCCACCACCTGAGCGGTGGGAGGGGCGCCAACCCCCCCCCACTCCTTACCTCCCACCTCCCCAAGGAGTGGTGGGCTTTGAGTGACGGGGTCAGACCTGTTGGGGCCTCCGACAGAGGCGAGGGGCCTAGAGCTGCCGTCTAGGGCGAGGGGCTGGGTCCCACCCCTCCTGTAGCACCGGCTGTGCGGTGGAGGGAGCGGGCGGGCCGGCGGAGGGGGCGGAGGCGCTGGTGGGCTGGGCGGGAGGGGCCGGGCCTCTGTCCAGGGCATTAGTGCTGGTTGGAGGGACGGCGAGGGGGTGCGGAGCCAGCCGGGCGGCCCGTTCCCACAGCAGCAGAGCAGAGCGCGGCTGCAATGGCGTTGGCCAGCCCTGGGACCTGTGACCCCAGGCCCCCTGCCTCTCTCCTGCTGTTGTTGCTGCTGCTGCTCCCGTCGTTCGGGGCTCCAGCCCTGGCCCTCCTGGCGGGTGAGTTGGGGCCAAAGCTTTAGGAAGGGCCCGGGGCCTTGTCCACCCCCAAAGGAGACCTCCCAGGCTTTAGCTTTGGGGGCTCAGAGTGGGCTGGTCCGAGTGGGTGCAGGCCTGAGCTGTGGGGTGTGGAGGCGCAGTTCCTGCTGGGGGCCGCGGGAACTTGTCGTGCATGTGTTGTGGGACTGGTGCAGGTTGAGGGGCTCTGTGGGTGGGTGGGGGCGCTTCTGATGTGTGACACACACCGTGGAAGGCTCTGGGCTGGGAGGTGCCGCGTTTGGGGAATGGTGGGTCTCGGGAACCTCACCTTGTCCGTGGTCTATCAAGTGCTCAGCTGCTGCGGGGTACCGGCTGTGAGGAGGACAAGCCGTCCTGCGTGAGACGAAGCTGGTCTGTCTGTTTGTAGCATCGTGCGTGTGGTGTGTCCCAGCATGAGTTGTGGGGGCCAAGGGTCAAGTGGGCTGAACCATGTCTCTGCTCTTGACAGGAAGGGGGGTGTACTGTAGCAGACTCTTGTTGGAGTTAGGAAGGGGGGGTGCAGGGGCAAGGTAGGCAAACATTCACCTGTGCCCTTCCACTTGGGGTGCTACCTCTGCTTGAGCTGGGTCCCCGGGGATGGCCTGGGACCCACGTGGATGGCCCCTGCTGCCCTCTCCCTGGCATTCTTAGACTAAGCCTGGAGCGCTCCTGAAGCAGGCTTCCATTTGCCAAGAGGGTTTTTTTTTCCTTTTGTCCACCTGAATTCCCTAAGGGGCCTGGAATTCTTCTTGGGGGGCCTGGGAGGACGCTTTGTCTTGGTCGCTATAGCTACAGGAGCTTGGCGAGGGAAGGCCCCCACCCCCCACCAGCTCGAGGAGAGGAGCGGCGGGACCAAGAGGAGGGTCTGTCTGGGCTGTGGCTGGAGGAGCCCTTACTCCTCAAACTTGTATAGCCGGCATGGCTCTCTGCAGACCCCTCCTGGCCTCTCCCCTACTAAGTGCGGAAGAGTTTTGCAGGGGAGGAAACGGAGGCTCAGGAATGGAGAGGGGCCTTTGCACTTGGCTTCCAAGTGAATTGGGGGTTTGTGGGAGGAGCTTGGGACCTGTTCTCTGGTCTGTGGCCCTGATATGTTTGTTTCCTGTTCTGCCTCAATGCGCGCGTGCACACACACACACACTCCTGTAAGCCTGTGTGATGTGCGGTAAGGCACACACCACAAACATGGTGTCCACAGGTATGTGTAGATACACCTACATGTATGTGCATCCCCACATGTCCAGGTCTGACATATGCATGTCAGTCGATGCATACATTCCCTTAGCTGTCAAGGCAGAGCTAGCACCTGCCTACCAGAAGAAAGGACTATGTGCCAGTATGCAGGCTGTGGTGGAAGGCGGGCCACAGTCTATGTCACGATTTCTGATGGGGAGCCCTTCCTCTGGGGGATGATCTCCCAACACCAGACTTGGGTCACTGTGGATCTCTGCAGTTTGGGGTGTCAGTCCCCAAGACATGACTGCCGGGACTCAGGGCTGGGGAAGCTATGGGAGATCATGTCACTTGAAAACCAATTTCCATACTAGAAGGGGGGGGAGGTGTTCCAGAGCCCCCGGAGTCTACTGCCCACCCTTTTGCACTGGGCCCCTCTTCCTTGGGTCTGCTCAGCCAGACAGGCCCAGCTGGTTGCTACGGAGAGGCCCAAGCATCTGGGAGTACAATGGGGCAAGTTGGGCCTTCACAGTCCCCCACCCCCTTCCCTCCCTCTCACACACCCTGGGCGCCTGGCAGACAAAGGGGATGTGAGTGCATTCCCCAGGCCTGGCCCCTCCTCCAGCCTGAGCTGGGTGGGGGCCTGGAGACCATGGCTGCTGAGAGCAGGCAGAGGGACACAGCACTCAGCTGTCCCCTCAGGATCCTTCAGAGGGTTGGTGTTTGCCCCAAGTAAAGACTGGCTGACGGTACGTGGTGAATATGCTAACATCCACCCTCTCCCAGCCTGTGGCTCCTGGACTGAGGAGGAAGGTGAGGCCAGGAGGTTCAGTCACTCACAGGGCATCGCAGGGCCCCTGCTGGCACCAGCCCAGGTCAAGGGGTGTCTCTCTCTGTGCCTCTCTAAAGGCAACAGACCCAACTCACTCGGGAGGACATCCGCAGAGGTGGTGACTCTTTAGCTTAGATTTGTCCGGGAACGCCTCCGTTTCAAAAGAAGCCCATAGTGAAAAGTGCCCATGTGGCCTGTTCTGGAAGCAGGTTGGGAACCCATCTGTTCTGCCTTCCCCAAGTTCAGGGAAGTACCTCCTGGATCTCAGACAAGGAGAGCGCATTCTGGAAACACAGGGCCACACCAGTGCCAGGCAGCCTGTGGGTGACAGCTCGAGCTGCAGTTACTGTTACCAAAGTGACACCTTTGCATCTCAGGGGGCAGACATGCTCTTCAGTCCATTTCCCGTTTCCCTGCCTTTCAAGTGCATTTCACCCTTTTCCAAAGCTCTGAGGGAAGGTGTGGAAACCTTTATGATATCGGATCGGACTGTGAGTCAGCTTGAGTGATGGCAGTTGATTTTTTTTAAGTCTTTTTTTTTTTTTTTCGGCATCACGGCCCTGGTGGGAGTAGGAAGCCCAGCCTTGCTCCTGGAGAGCTGCTGCTGGATTTGAACCGTCAACGCTATGGGCCGCAGTCCCGCACACAACCACTGCGCCACCAGGGCTCAGCCAATTTTTTTTTTTTTCAATGCAGGCAGCTCCCATTTCTTCGGAGGTCTTCCTTCGGTCGGTTTCTTAGGAGCAGCGGGTGACACATTGGGCTGCGAACTGCAAGGTTCGCCTTTCCAATCCACCATCTGCTCCTTAGGAGAAAGATGAGGCTTGCTGCTCCTACATAGATTGCTCACCTCAAAAATTCAGAGGGGCACTTCTACTCTGACCTTTAGGGTCACTTCATGTCAAAAGGGGACCGCAGGGCAGTGAGCTTGCCTTGTCAAGCTAAGACTCTTCCCCAAATCCACTCTCGATAAAGCATTTCTGTTGAGTGGTGGCCAGAGTGACTGGGGTGTGGGAGGGTGGGGGGGGGGGTGGCGGCCGAAGGAGGCCTGAAACAGCTGTGTTCTGGAAAGACAGGACGGTGGTCTTCTTTGTCCAGGCTGCTTTTGCGGAGCCCGGGTGGTGGTGCTGTTGGATAAGCGTTGGTCAGCTAATTACAAGGTCGGGGGTTCAAACTCACCGTAAAGATTCACAGCCTCAGAATCATAGGAAGTGATCCAATGACACTTGGTTTGGGCTCTTGTGAAAAATCTTTAATGCCTACGTGAGACTATGTGTCTGTGGGGGGTGGGGGAGCAGAGGGGGCACTTTTAGAATTTGCAAGGTGGGAATTTGTTGCACCTACCTTAAGGAATGCCGACTTCTCAGTAGCTTGGGAACGTCTGATGCTTAAGGTTCTGTTAGTTTGCGGGAGGATCCTGGGAAAGCTGATCAATCTCCCCAAGTTAAAACGATTGACATTTTTGCAACAGCACTTGCTCCTCTCTGGGTTTCAATGAAATGTAATCACCGATACTCGGACCGGAGCTCAATGCCTTGGGAAGCTGTGGTCAATAAATCAAACAACGGCCGAGGTGCAGCATAAGGCCACTTTAAAGTGTTAAAGGGCCAAGATGTCCCTTAAAGGATTAAGGTGCGCCTGACCCAAGTCACCGCTCACCGGTGTCCAGGTGATTTTTTCAGTCGCCTCGTCTCCAGGTGTAAAGCAGGACATCGAATCAAGAAGAACGGATGCCTCGGAATTGGGATGGCGACGAAGCATATTGACTATTCCCCCGGACGACCAGAAGAATAAAGACTGTCTTGGAAGGCATACTGTCAGAATTCTCCGTAGGAGCAGGGAGGGACTCTGGACATGTCATCATGGAACCCAGAGAAGGACATGATGCTTGGTTGCAGAAAAGAGGGCGATCTCCCCGCCCCCACCGTAACAATGGACTCATAACTGTCCTCATCATAACTGAGGGCAGTGAGTGACTAGACCCTGTCTCCTGCGGTCCCTACGAGTGCTACACGTTGGAAGAGCTCCCGCCACGATCATAGGTGCAAGGTGTGCAGCCTGCTCCCCTCAGCATGTGGTCTGCACTCTGTAAATGGGTGTTGTTAGCCAATGATAATCCACGTCTGCCCTCCCTGGGGCAGGGCAGCAGGTCGGAGGGGAGTGGCTGGTGTCAGTTAATCCCTCCCCTGCCAGGTCGGGCCAGGCAGCCCAGGAGGTCAGAAGGGATTTGTAAAGATAAGCACAGGCCCCTTGTCGCCCTGGTAACAGGCCCTGCCCCCATCGTGCCCTCCCTTCCTCAGCCTCCCCCCTTCTCTCCTGCTGCTTCCACACCCCACCCCTGTCACCTTTCTTCCTCTCCAGCCTGGCCTCCTCTGCTTGCTTCTGGAGATGCAAGTGAGAACCAGAGATCAGGGCCTCCCACCACCCACCCCAGCGGGAAAGAATCTCCCCAGAAGCCTGTCCATTGCAGATTCCCAATGGCTCCGAGTGTCCAGGGATCTGTAGTCTTCTTCCAACCCCAGAAGGTTCCGGCAAACCAGAAGTAGAGGCTCTGGATTTGGACGCCAAATCCAAATTTGGGATTTGGGATCTGGATTTGGGAGCCATGGGACTCTGAAGTCCCTTCCTCTCCAAGCCACACTTTGGTCGCATGTACACAAGGAGTCCTCGTACGAGTCACACTTCATAAGCCTGAGCCAAAGATTTACTGAGGTGACCCCAGAAAGATGGGCATCCCTGGAGTGCAGGCTTCTAAGGGCTGTTGCATACCTCTTTGGACGGGTAGCTCACTCTCCGCAGGCCCGCCTCTGAGTGGCAAACTGCCTTCGTCCTGTGCAGCTGGGTCCTGTCGCTTGGGCTTTGTCACTTAAGGTGCTAGGCCATCTGCTCCCACAGTCCTGAGTGGGCAGCTGGGGCTGAAGCACCTCCCTTACTCTCTCCTCATGCTCCTCCCTCAGTTGCTATCTCCCCAGCTAAGACCCGTCTCCTCTAATTGTGTGTGTGTGTGTGGGGGGGGGTGTTGGTGGTGGGGAGTGTCTGGATGGGAGGGACAGACCTCTGGACTGGGGCAGGGGCCCTGGCTACACAGATAAGGGGTGGGTGGCCTGCCATGGCCCAAAGAGTAACTGTTGGAGCAGAGGCCAGCAGCCAGGCCCTGGAGCGGGGAGTGCTGGTGGCTGCCTCCATCCTCCCCAGCCAGTGATAGGACGCCGGATCCTGGGGACTGTGACTGGGGCCTGGCCCTGGGTGGGCACTAGGGGTACCCAGTCTACAACCAGAAGAAT
>PVJH01036546.1:0-18607 GCA_004026705.1 Nesogale talazaci | reverse complement strand
TTGGGAATCTATGAAATGCTACAGGTGGGAGGTTATCCTGATTAAACATTTGATACATGCCCTGTGTGTTTCATATGCCACAGAGACTTTGGGGATGGGGTAGGGTGGGGAGGAGGGAACTAACTTGAACCCAAGTTATTTTAAGTGCCAGGATTGGGGTTGCCATAGACAATCAACTTTTGATGAGGATGCTTTTTTAACTGCCATCAGGAGGGATCACTATCACCTGAAAAAGACAGGACCCTGTCAGCCAAACCACAGGGCCCTCTGTGCTTTTCCATGGGGTTTGTCAGTACCTGTCACATGGAGATAAGAGCTCAATCGGGTTGGATGGAGAGAGAAGACTATTTTAGAGAAAGCCTTACAAGAGAGTCCTCTTAAAAAACAAACAAATGAACAACAACAACCACAACAAAAGAAAGAGGAAAGACCTGGTGGGGAAAGAATGGAAACAGAATAAGCCAGACAGCAAGTACAAAAGATGAGTCGTTCGTTCAAAGCCTGCGAGCACCAGAGGGAAAACGAAAAAGATGACTGGCTTCAACAAGGCTTGCAACAGTTTCAAGTTCAAACAAACAGAACTCCCAGGCATTAGGAGGAGAGGTAATTGCGAGGTGTTAGGCAAACCACTGTGAAGACTAATGTTTAATTAGGGAGTGTCAGGGATAAGGATGGAGACTTTGTTGTGGGAGAGACTATTTTGGAGGGGAAAGAGTAAGAACAGGAAATAGTTGTCGTAGTTGTAGTTGTCGTAGTAAAAACTATCACAGCAAATAGTTGTCCTAATAGTAGCTAGCCTTTTTTGATTACATGATGTAGGGCAAACGCTGGCAACAGTTGTATCGCTGGCTTCCTTCAAGCTCCACAATACGGAGCTCAGTCCTACCAACAACAAGGCCGCGCCTCCTGGCAGACTCCGCCACGTCTTTGCGGTCACAATGCAAGAACTAAGAGTCAAGGCCTGCTTTACGTAAAAGTTCTGCCTCTGGGCTCGTTGCACACAGGCCACCACAGATCCACCCTGCTTGAAAATGGTTGACAACTATAAAGTTCAGAGAGGAACCCTGGTGGCATAGTGGTTCCACATCGGGCTGCTAATCACAATGTCAGCAGTTCAAAACCACCCGCTGCTTCTGCTCCTCGGGAGAAAGGGCTTTCTGCTTCTGTAAATGGTTCCAGTCTCAAAAACTCACAGGTGCTATATGGCTTTGTTCCGTTTTTCTTTCAAGAACATTTTATTGGGGGCTCTTACAGATTTTATAACAATCCATGCATCAGTTGTATCAAGCGTGTTTATACATATGCTGCCATAACCATTTTCTAGACATTTACTTTTTATTTGAGCCCTTGGTATCAACTCCTCCCCCCCCCCCAACTTCCCCCCACTACCTTGCCCTACAGGGTCACTTTGAGTTAGTATGGACTCAGTGGAAGTTTGGAGGTTTTTATTTTTGTGTGTGTGTGAGAGACTTCAGAACTAATGTCCACTTGGTCAGCATATTGGTTCCTTTCCTTCATCCAAAAGGTTAAATGAAAATACTAAAAAAAGATATCGAGTATATCTTAATAACCATGGACTTGTTCTGGGGAAGGTAGGTGGAAACAGATTAGAAAATCTGGGGAGTTCAAAACACTTCTGGTGTGCCATTATGATGAACTGATTGTATATCATGGTTCTACTGACATTGCTTGACCAAGACTCTTGCCAACATGTGCTCACCGGTAAAGGAGAAATGAGGATGCCCTGTGAGGTGACCATGTCACACAACCTGCAGATTACGGAGCACAGTTAGGAGTCCAAACTCACTGGCATAAGTCAATTCTGACCCATCCATGGGGAGAGTATTAGCTATGTCTCCACAGGAAAGGGAGAGAGGGACCAGACATGGTCCATCAAGATCTGGTACCAATACTGGTACACTAAGCTTATACTGGCCTGAAGCAGAGAACTAATACAGAGGTCTGCAGGGCCGGCTCCAATGCCAGCTACATTAAGCCCCTCCCCAGAAGAATGTGCTACAGAAGACAACACTGAAGATAAATCCTCGGAAAGGGCAGGTCTACTCAGACCATATGACCAACTAAGAGGGAGGATGAGAAGGAAAGAGAGAGAGGAGAGAGAGAGAGAGAGAGAGAGAGAGAGAGAGAGAGAGAGAGAGAGAACACATCCTGACCCACCAAGCCACTAGGTCATTGGTTCTCAACCTTCCTAATGCTGTAACTCTTAATACAGTTCCTTATGTTGTGATGACCCCTCCCACCATAAAATTATTTTCATAGCTACTTCATAACTGTAATTTTGCTACTGTTATGAGTCGGATGACCCCCAAAGGGGTCATGACCCATAGACTGAGAACTGCTGCACCGAGGCAGCAGAGCAGCCAAGGCACAGAGAGGACTGTAGGGCTAGCCCCACTACAAGATATGATGTCCCCTCGCTTGCCCATAGCACAATGGGGAACAGCACTGGAGACACAGTGTGGGGATTGTGCCTGTTTTACTCCCACCCACACCCTCCTACCCCCACACCTGAGACAAAACATGAAGGGAACAAAAACAGAGCAGCACGGGCAGCAATGCAATGAAGTCCCTGAAGAATTCTGAAAATAGACTTTGGACTCAGTGGGCAGGTTTTGGCCCCTCATCACTCCTGATTGAAAAACATTCATAAGGGTCAGCAGATAGACCTAGAACTATTTATCGGCTCCTCCCCCCCCACCCTTCTTCTCCGCTATATCTATCTATATAAGCAGGATAAATAATCCCAAGGACAAAACAACAGGACCGATAGTTCCAGGGGAACAGGGGAAGATAGGAAGGTGGGGGGAAAGGTTGGGGGAGTCAACAAACCCAGGGACAAAGGAACAACAAGTGATCTAAAAGATATCGCGAAAAAGGTATAGAATGCTTGAAATTTAGATCCAGCCCAATCTAACTGACAAATTACTAGAGCTGAATGATGGGTTAACATGATAGTAGCACATGAGGAAAGTAAAAGGAAATAGAGAAAATAAGTAGGAGGCAAAAGTCATTTATAGAGGTATAAATATAGGCATGTACACATGCAAAATATATTTATATATAATAACGGGTATAGGTCTATGTACAAATATTTATATGTTAAGTATTAAGGTAGCAGACAAATATTGCGCCTCTACTCAAGTTTTCCCTCAGTGCAAGAACTCTGTGTTCTAATCACCTATTTCTGTGATGCTCACCTTTCTGACACTATTACTGAAGACAAAATGGGTGCATAAGTAAATGTGGTGAAGACAGTGGATGGTGCCTGGCTATCAAAAGCTATAGCATCTGGGGTCTTAAAGACTTGAAGATAAATAAGCAGCCATCTACCTGGGAAGCAACAAAACCTATATGGAAGAAGCACACCAGTCTATGTGATCAAGAGGCGACAGTAAGATCTGGTATTAGAAGACCCAAAACAACTCTCTTGATGCAAATGAGGGGGTCCAGAGTGGAGACCCAAAGTCCATCTGCAGACAATTGGACAACCCCGCACAGGAGGGACACAAAGAAGGGATGAATCTGGCTGGGTTCAGTATAGCAACAATGAAACACACAACATTCCTCTAGTTCTTTAATGTCCCACTGCCCCTGCTCCCACTATCATGACCCCAGTTTTACCATACAAACTCATCTAGACCAGAACATGTACACTGGTGCAGATCGGAATACAACAGAGATAACCCCCTGAAGACTAGCAATGGACATAGTGACACCATACGGATAGGGGAAAAGGGGGGAACTGATCTTAATGATCAATGTATAACACTCCCCCCCACCCTGAGGGGGATGAATAATAGACATGTGGGTAAAGGGAGACAGCACATGGTGTAAGGTATAAAAATAACAATAATTTATAATTTATCAAGAGTTCATGGGGGAGCTCGGGAAAAAAGAGAAGCTAGTGCCAAGGACTCAAGTAGAAAGAAACTTTTTTGCAAAGGATGATGGTGACAGACATATAAATGTGCTTAACACAATCGATGTATGCATTGCTAAAAGCAGCCCAACATATAACCCAGGACAGCCCTGAGGACGCAGAGGGTTAAGAAGTAGACTGAGGGCACAAAGTCAGCACTGTGAAAGAACCAGGAGCTCTCCAAGAGAAAGACAGGTTTTCTACTCCCATCAAGAGTAACAGCCTCGAAACCCATGGGGAAAGTTCTCCTCTGTCCAATACAGAGTTGGAATCAACTCAGTGGCTGTGGGTTGGGGTAGGAGTCTAGACCCTGAACTTAAGCTTGGTTGCTTGGGTTTGAATCCTGATTCTACTCCTTTGAACATCTAATCGTGCTTTAGGTGAAGGTTTACAGAGCAAATCCATTGTACAGCCAATTGTTCATATACTGCTCCATGACATGGCCATAATCTCCACCGCATGTTAGCATTCGCCTCCACTTTTTTTCCCCTAGCTCCCTTGTTTTCAATGATCCATTTCTCTGTCCCTCCCAGCCTTTTCATCTTTGGTTTTGGGTAAGCGTTGCCCTTCTAGCTGCCTATAAGTGATCATTCTTTTGAGGGGCCTGGTGTTAGAGGCACATCCATTATTTGGCCCAGAGGTGGTCTCCAGGAGTGCCTTGAGTTTCCTGTGAGAAGGCTGACTTGGGACAATGGTCTCAGAGTCCCTCCAGTTTCTTTCAGGTTGCAATGCATCGTGCTAGGCACAATGGGGAAATCTAATGAGTACCTCTTGGAAATACTCATAAGTAAAAATGTTCCACTACCAAGCCGTGGTATTTTCAATGGCCCCAGCTTCATGTGACAGCTGGGCAATGAACAAGAGACTGGCCATGTTGATGGTGGGGTTGGAGGAGAATAGTCAACCTACCACAGACAGCCCAAAGAACGACCGACTGAGCGCTGGAGTCTGTGCAGCTGGAACATTCCAGAGAGGTGAGCATGGGGAAACTTCGCCTTGCCTACTTTTGACCAGGAAAGCTCATCTGTCAGAAAAGGACTTCGTGTTTGGGAAGGTAGAGAGAGTCAGCCAAAAGGAAGGAAGCCGTCCGCAAGATGGGCTTACATGGCCGCTGCCAGAATGGGTCAAAGAGACAGACCGTGGTGTGGATGAGGCAGGGATAGGTGAGGTTTCATTCTGCGCTTGACAAGGCAGCCTGGCATGGGAGTTGGCTCAACAGTAGCCGCTCGCTCTGGCACAGCTGAAATAACGTAGACGTGCTCTTATGTAAGGGCCACCTTATCCACAAAGATCTCCTCTGCCCTGACACAGGCCCCGTCATGACCTCTTCTTCACTCTCTAGAGAACATGCACGTGGGAAGGGAGTGTTTGAGTTTGTTTTGTCGAAAGATGTCAGGTACAGGGTGCTATTTGGCAAATGTCAAGAATGACACTCAGGAAAGCTCACATTTAAGAATCCTAACCATTTAGGGACCTAGTTCCCTTCCTGAACCGTGGCGGCTGAGAAGAGGGGCACACTGCCTCCGCATCTTCTTCTTGTATCATGGCTCCATTGGCATACACTTCACGTGTCATAATATCGAAACAGTCAATCATCTTAAGGAGAGCTGTGTGATCATCACTACAATCAATTTCGGAATATTCTGTGTTCTTTTCTAACTACAGGGCGGCAGCTTTTCTGACGAGCTTCTTTAGAATCATGGAACAATCAGCATTGCTAATAGGCAGGTAGCAACTGTACCTGCTGTTTAATGCCAGGGAGACAGCACACAGCTAGCGCCTCTGATGAGCGCATGGCGGCAACTTGGTTTCTCCAGGGATCATCGAGTCTGATTGCTCAATTCAAGACATCCAATTCCTGTGGTCCTGGCACGGGCGTGGATTCCTGAAGAACCCCACGAACAAGAAACCAGCTCATGCTGCAATGCACTCTGGGATGTGGTCTAGCTCACCAAAGGCTCCTCCCACTTCTAATAACAGATTCACAAAGTTCTTTTGGGTAACGGCCCCTCCTCAAGTTTCAATGGGAGAGAGTCCCTTTGGGAATACAAGCACCACTCAGAGCTGACCAGGGTGACCGGTCTAGGGAGAAGAATGAAAACCAGGCTTGGATTTGGGGCAGGAAGAAGCAGAAAAGAAAGCACTTCTATGTTAGGAGAAGGTAAACTTGGAGTCACTAGTGCCCGCCTTGCATATTTGCTAATGGAAGCAGCAACAAGAAGTAAAATCTGAGATACGTGGACAGTGTGAGAATCCTGACAAAGAGCACCTGGATCAAGACAAGACTGAAGCCAGACATCCTTGAGCTTGCCTATCACATGAGTCGTAAAACCCCTTTTATTTAAAGGAATTTTAAGTTGCGTTCCTGTCCCTTGCATATCTGAAAGTGTTTTAAAGAAAACACCAAAGTGCTTCCACCACATGAGCTCCTGCTTTTTTACTCCCTAGTACATAGAAAATTCTCGAGATGAAAAAAGAAATAATGCTAACCTCATGAAAAAAAATTTTTATTTTCAAAACCAAATGACTGAAGAGTCATTTTATGGCAATACTCAAAGAGAATAACAGGAGAATGTTTTTGTTTGCTTGTTGTTTTTTAAAAACCATTTTATTAGGGCTCATACAACTCTTATCACAATCCATACATCCATCCATTGTGAGTCAAGCACATTTGCACATTTGTTGCCCTCATCATTCTCAAAACATTTGCTTTCTACTTGAGCCCTTGGTATCAGCTCATTTCCCCCTCCCTGCCTCCCCCCCCAACCCTTGATAATTTATAAATTATTATTTTGTCATATTTTACACTGTTCGACATCTCTCATCACCCACTTTTCTGTTGTCCATCCCCCAGGGAGGGGGTTATATGTATGTCCATATAAATGGTTCCCCCTTTCTACTCCATCCTCCCAGTATCGCCACTCTCACCACTGGTCCTGAAGGGATCATGTGTCCTGGATTCCCTGTGTTTCCAGTTCCTATCTGTACCAGTGTACATGCTCTGGTTTAGCCAGATTTGTAAGGTAGAATTGGGATTATGATAGTGAGGGGTGGGTGGGGAGGAAACATTTAAGGACTAGGGAAAATTGTATGTTTCATCGTTGCTATACTGCACAATGACTGGCTTGTCTCCTCCCTCTGACCCTTCTATAAAGGGATGTCCAGTTGTCTACAGATGGGTTCTGGGGCCCCACTCAGCACTCCCCCTCATTCACACTGATATGTTTTTTTTTGTTCTTTGATGTCGGCTACCTAATTCCTTCAACACCTTGTGATCACACAGGCTGGTGTGCTTCTTCCATGTGGGCTTTGTTGCTTCTGAACTAGATGATCGCTTGTTTATTTTCAAGCCTTTAAGACCCCAGACACTACATCTTTTGATAGCTGGGCACCATCAGCTTTCTTCACCACATTTGCTTATGCATGCATTTGTCTTCAGCAATCTTGTTGAGAAGGTGAGCATCAGAGAATGCCATGTCAATAGAACAAAGTATTCTTGTATTGAGGGAATGCTTGAGTGGAGGCCCAATGTCTATGTGCTACTTTAATACTAAACCTACAAATATATGCATACAGATCTATTTCATCATCATCAGCTATAAATATATTTACATATGTACATTCTTGTATTTAGACTTCTATAACTGCCCTTTGACTCCTCCTTCTTTCCCTTAGTGTGATGAGAGGAAAGGAAAAGGGAACACAGGAGAATTTTAAGGACATTTCATGGGTGAGACTTTGGAGGCTGATGGCATGAAGAGTCATGATGGTCCAAAACTACCACCCAAAGTTCTATTCGACTGGTGGACCCTCCTGAGTCTCCCATCACCCTGCACATGACCAAACAGACAGGAAAGTTTCTAGGCAATCCTTGGGCTAAACATCTTCCAATTAGAGACCTGAAACACTCACCTTGCCCAGGACAACCTGTATACCTGTTCTTAGTCCAAAAGGAATACTCACCACCTCGAATGCTTTTTATGTGCCATCTCTGACCACCTTTTGACACAGCCATTTGTTCAGAAATGTTGAAATATTTTTCTCTAAGCCCACATCTCCCCAAGCATCGGCTGGGGTGAGCTTCAAATGACTCAAAGACTCAAATGTAAGAATGAAGAGGTAAAAGTACTAGAAAGAATGGGCAAACACCCTGGCACAAGGAAGAGCTTTGTAACTATGACTCAAAGTCCAGAAACTTGATCAATCTCGTGCAGTGGTCAACAAACTGTGACTCTCAAGCCATATATAGCTCTTTCAGTGTGAATGTGCAACTCTGAAGTAACATTGAAAACATTTGAAGGTTTTTATTTTGAATCATGGTGGTTTCATTTCCCTCATGACCCCTTGGCAAATGATAATTTATTATTATATTCATATCTTACATAAACTGAAGTCTCCCTTCCCCTCAATTTCTTCCCTCCTCATCTCCCCACCTTCCCCCACCTTCCTGGTATCGCTACTCCCATTTCTGTTCCTGAGGGCTTTATCTGACCTGGATTCTTGTGTACTAAGCTCTTTATATATATGTTTCTTGGGGGGGGGGTATCACTGCCCTCTGGTGGTGGGAGTAGGAGGCCCAGTCTTGCTCCTGGAGAGCTGCTGCTGGATTTGCATGGAACCCAGTGGGCCACAGTCCCATGCACAACCACTACGCCACCGGGGTTCAGCTATTGAGCTCTTATCTATACCTGTGCACATGCTCCAGCCTAGCCCACAGCAAAAGTCAGGACTGGGGTCATGATAGGGGGGTGAGGAAATGACAAGGAATCAGAGGAATATTGTGTTTCATTGGTACTATCTTGGTTGACTCATTCCTTCCTTGAGACCCTTCTATGAGGAGATGTCCCATTGTCTACAGATGGGTTTGGGTGGTCTCTGTTCCTAGGTCTCTCATTTTCAACAATATGTTTTTTGGTTTGTTTTGGGTCTTCTGATGCTTATTACCTGATCCCATTGACACGTCATGATCATACAGGCTGGTGTGTTCCTTCTGTGTGGACTTGTTGCTTCTCTGCAAGAAGGCCACCAGTTTAACTTCAAGCCTTTAAAACCCCAGGCACTCTATCTTTTGATAACCAGGCACCATCAGCTTTCTTCACCATATTTGCTTGTGCACACATTTTGTATTTAGCATTCATGCTGGAAGAGTGAGCATTACAGAATGCCAGGTGTTTTTGTGTTTAGGGAGGGTTTGAAGAGAGGCCCAAAGTCTGTCCACTTCCTCAATGAATTGTCATGTAAATATATGCTCCTATGCCAATACCTCTATTTTGATGAATTAATCTATTTACATAAGTGCACACCTTTGTGCTTCCTAGATCTTTCCTCTGCTTCCTTTTACCTTCCTCCTGCCCCACCATCACACTTGCCCTTCTTCTGCCTCTTAGAAATTCCTCTCAGCTAGATTGCTGTTGTTCCAGTGGCCCCAGGATCTCTACGTCTTCCTTGTTGCTGATTTTAATTCCCTAGTTGTTCCCCCCGTCTGTGGTGTTGTTTGCTCACCACTCCCTCGGCCTCCTTCTCCCCTTAAGTTTCTCCAGAACCCTTGGTTCCATTGCTTTCTCCTAGGTCTTGCTTCCATCTCTGACACTTTTTAAAATAGTTAGATATGAAAGAGTGTAGACCTCATATGGAAATATTCTAATTCACTGTTTCAGGAATTCATTGATTTAATGATTCCTTCACCAACAGACTTCCTACTAAGGACAGGGAAGTTCTGTGCTTGAGGATGCACAAATGATTTGAACTTGTTCCCTGCCCAGCTGGTCATTTTTCTTCTTTCGTTCTATTCTGAACAACCCAAACCAGTCCTAAAGATGTATAGAAACAAATCTGACAAGATATAAAAAGACACTGTGTTGTATGCTATGCAAAAGTCAATCTGCATGTATTCCTAACTTCGCTTTCTCCCAGGATACCCACCCTCCAACTATTCTACATGAATTCATGCTCCTGAAGACAGCTGGCCTCAGAAAGCAGGCTTCATTTGATAAACAAAGGGTTTCCTAAAGAAAGTGAAGAGTCAGAATCCGAAGGTTCAAAAAGTATATTTTTAGCTTTTGAAAAGATGGGTGTTACAATGTGCATTAAGAAAAAAACTCCTCCCCCAACTATCATGGTCCCAGTTTTAACCTTACAAATCCAGCTGGATTGGAGGAGGTACACTGGTAGAGATGGGAATTGGAAATACGGGGAATCTAGGGCAGATGAACCCCTTGGTGAGAATCAATAGTGAGAGTGAAGCTACTGGGTGGGTGGAGGGAAGGTGGGCTAGAGGGGGAGTCAACTACAAGGATCTACACATAACCTCCTATCGGGAGGACAGACATTGGAGGAGTGGGTGAGGGGAGATGCCGGGCAGTGTGAGTTATGACAAAACAATAATAATTTATAAAGTACTGAGGGTTGGTGGGGGAGGGTGAGCAAGGGAGGAGGGGAAAGGATGAGAAGCTGATATCAAGGTCTCAAGTGGAAAAGCGGATATTTGGAAGAAAGAAAAAAGCGGTGGACCGGTGACTGCTATGTCTGAAGAAAAGGGTCTAAACAAGATTCTTGGAGATCGAACCTCTAGATCAGTAGTTCAAACACACCCGTCGCTCCAAGGGAGAAAAACAAGGCTTTGTGCTCAGACGAGGACGTATAGCCTTGGGAGACCAGAGAGGCAATTCAATTCTGTTCCTGGGGGTCTTTAGCAGCTAGAATTGACCCTATGGCAGTGTGTTTTGTGCATAGGGGAGCAGGAAGGAAACCCTGCTGCCAACATCCGCCCAGAGTCTGACTGACGGAGCTCATCTGAAACCAAACCCTGGCCTCACAGTCCCTCCTCACTGTCACAAATCCACCGGCCCAGCTGAACGAGATGGGAGGCTCAGTAGAATCCGTCTTCTGTGCTCCGTAAGCCAGACAACTTGCCAAGCATTTCGCCTGACAGTCCAGCGGGCAGAACCCTAGAGAACAAGAGAGGGCCCCATAATGACCAAGGGGAATGGAAGAGGAAACCTATTCATTAAAACTGGCTATTTTGTGAAGGTACTTGAGGCTGGAGGGCAGGGAAATGGCGTGTGGCATGGAGCCTGTGGAAGCCTGCCCCTCTCGTAAACCCTTCTCTCCAGGCCATCACTTCCCTGGGATGAGGTCACCACAAACCGCAACAGGTCCTGACAAACAGCTTCCTGCCAGGGGGCCAGCTCTCACTGCTGGAATTCACACTGCTGGACTGGTCAGGCCGGGACTGCGGCTCTGCTTTGCCGTGGGCCCAGCCATGTGAATAACTCCATCGTAGAATTTGAGGAGAATAAGCCCCTTCCATGACTGGCAGGTCCCATAGTCTAACATGCTACTAGATTTGGGAATGGCTATATGGGAGATAAAAATGTATATCTGGTGGAGGAGGGGTGTACACATTTTTTTTTATTGTAAAAACACAACAAAGTTCACCCTTTTAACATTCTTCATATGCACACCATGTACATCTCTTTTTTTTTTCTTTTGAGTCTGTAGTCGTACCTTAGGAATGAAGCATTTGGATCTATGCAGTTTGGCAGCTTACCAGATGTGACTTTATCACAAAACTTTATTTCTTAAAATAGAAACAGCTTAAAGGTTCTACTAAATAAAGTCACACAATATTATGTCGTCTTGTAAAATATGTGTAGGAATCATGTCCTTTTTCATCTTTATCACCAAATTTTGCGTAACAAACAAGTACTTTGCAAAAAGGCTGCGCTTTGATGGTACAGTGGACAATGTGTCAGACTGTCAATCACAAGGTCAGCAGTACGGAAACTGTTCGGTGTTCCTCAGGACAAAGATGAGGCTTTCTGATATTGTAAAAGATTTAAAGCCTCTAAAACCCAATGGGGAGGGCTGAGCCCCGGTGGCGTAAGTGGTTGAGTGTGGAACTGCAGCCCGCGGGCTTGGCGGTTCAAATCCAGCGGCGGCTCTCAGGAGCGGCACTGGGTAGCATCCACGACCACCAGAGGCAGTGATGCCCTCCCCCCCAAAAAAAAACCCAATGGGGGCAGATCTGCTCTGTCCTTAGGGTCACTATGGGTCAAAATCATGGAATGAGTTTGTTTTATGGAAAGGGTGTAAAAGACACTGATAGGAAATCATGAAAAATTGTACAAAGATGAATGTCTGAAGGGTTAAGTAATTTAGATACATGGGAACAACACACAACATACTCATATATATATATATATATATATGTAAAATTATTCACTTTCATGTTTTATCTATTCAAAACTATTTAGCTCTTCCTTGATATCTCTCTACATAGGGACCCAAACTGGGAAATAGGATAATAAAGTTAGGGTTTAGGGAAAATGTCCCAGAATTCATTCAGTCCACATGCCTTACAGTCCATGTACCTGCAACCCTTTAATGTGAGCACCTAATGCTTTGAGGCCCTCACAACTTCTTTTTTTGTGTGTGGCATCACTGCCCCCTGGTGGGAGTAGGAGGCCCAGCCTTGCTCCTGGAGAGCTGCTGCTGGATATGAAGCGCCAACTCTGTGGGCCACAGTCCCACGCACAACCACTCCCCTACCGGGCTCAGCTCAAGGCCCTCGCAACTTCTTATGAAATCTTACGTGGTTAAAAACTGACATGTGGCCGTGGGAAGCTTGTCTGCTGGAGACAAAAGTTCTGGATGCGGAGAGAAATAACAATTGGCAGCTAGATAAACTACGACAAACTGACGTGGGGGTTCAAAAGGCACAAGTGAGAGTCAGAGACCCTCATTAATGAAACCGAGGAAATAGAATGACAGATGGTCCCTGTGAGTCAGCAGAAAAGGCAAATTACTAATTTGTATAACCTCTCTCAAAAGGTGTGTGTGCCTATTTACATAAACAAATACATTGGTGCATTATATATAAAATAGGCACATGTACATATACAATTAGATTCTTATGTTTTTGTGTTGATCTGTGCACGCGGGTAAGTGAAAAAGTATTGCTACAAAAGGACAGATAACTTGATTAAACAAAAGTAGCAATATGTGGAGCTACTTTCTCCTGATGTATCCTTCATTAATGTCTTTACAATTTCAAAGGCAGGGTTCCCATCTCGCTAACCCTTCTAGCAATTCTGCGTTCTGATTCATGCCAAGTCAAAACAGCAGCTTCGGCATCCTTGAGGGATTCAAATTGCATTCCTTTTTAATGTTCTTTGGGTTTGGGAGACTAAAAGGAGTCTGAAGGGCCAACATCAGGCTGTAAGGTCATCCAAAAAAATTCTTGTAGGACAGTCCTTGCTGTCCACAAAGAATGAGCAGGCACATTGCTGGGATGAAAAATAAAAATTCTTTCCTCAGTCTTTCCTAGATCGCCTAGATTTTTTTATTTCGGTTTTTAAAAATTTCATAAGAAGCTCTTGGGAGTGTCCTGGGTCCTTTAAAGAAAATCTCTAGAGATTACTCCGTACCTTAAAACAGCTGCCCTGAACTAAGCAAATTCTCTGCCTTGAATATAAGCAGGCCAACAGATTCCTGCAGTAACTTTTTCGATGGACTTTACTCTCTGGATCACATTGGTACATCTTTTACTCATCTCCAGTAATGGTTAATTCCCATAAAACACCGTAATTTGCTTTGATCTCTTTCAAGACTGATAGAAAGAGCTGCTCTTTGAATTGGCAGATCTCTGTACATTGCTTGTTTTCTTTTCGGGGCCCTTTTATTTTCTGAAGGAGCCCCAAGGAGCCGAGGATGAGTGACTCACGAGTGAACTTGTCTGCGGCCATTCACTGAGTGCACAGCCACGTTTCAACACGTTCAGCTTCGATGTGCAGGTCTCTCTTCACGGTATTCAATTACTTTACAACTTTGGGGGTTTTAAAGAAGAATGACAATCAAGTCTTTAATTTAGTTAATAGTACCGTACTGATGTATTATCATAACAATACTAAGGCAAATGTACCAAGGCTAGGGAAATGTAAACATTGAGAGAGGCTGGGTGACGGTATGGAGCCCTGGTGGTCTAGTGTGTTACACATTAGACCGTTACTCCCAAGGTCAGCAGTTCTAATACACTGGATACTTCAAGGGACAAAAATGATGGGCTTTTGTTGTTCACATAAAGCTTACATCCTTGGAAGTCGTATGGAGCCAGGCTCCTGTGCCCTATAAGGTTGCAGTAAATTGGAATAAACTTGATGGCCATGCGCTTGGTTTTGAGGGTTTTTTTGGGGGGTGAAATTATACAGGGAACTCTGTGTACAGTTTTTAAATCTTTTCTACAAGTCCAAAATTGTTACAGAATGAAAGGCTATGAAAATAATAAAAATAAAACCCCTAACCCAAGCAAGAAGACAAGAAAAATAAATAAAAAGGTACCCAGACTAGAAAAGGAAGACGTCAAATTGTATGTATTTGCAGAAATACGGCCCCGTGTCTAGAAAGCCTTACAAATCCACAAGAAAGCTGAGTCCCGGTGGCGTAGTGGTTGAGTGCGGGACTGCAGCCCACAGGGTTGGCGGTTCAAATCCAGCAGCAGCTCTCCAGGAGCAAGGCTGGGCTTCCTACTCCCACCAGGGCAGTGATGCTCCCCCTCCAAAAAAAAAAAACCAAATCCACAAGAAAACGTCTGGAGATAATAGAGGAATTCAACAAAGTTACAGGATGCAAGATCAAGAGACACAATTCCATTGTGTTTCTATATACCAGCAATGAGTCCTGTGATCATTTCAAATAAGGGGTCAAAAATGACTTAAAAACAAAGAACAGGGGTTGAGCCCCGGTGGCGTAGTGGTTGTGCGCGGGACTGCGGCCCACTGGGACGGAGGTTCAATTCCAGCAGTGGGGCTGGGCCTCCTACTCCCACCGCGGGAGAGCAGTGATGCCCCCCCCCCAAAAAAAAAACAAAGACTAAAAAACAAAACAATAAAACACAAAGTCTAGATTATAAAAGGACAGGAAAACTAGGTGAATACAAGTAGACCAACCAGGAAGCAAATCATGTGACTGCTCATGTATCGTAAAGCATATAACCAACCTTAACCCCCACACAGCTCTTGATCTTACAACCACACAGCACACCCAAACTCCCTGCCACTGTGTCAATAGGATTGCCCGCTGGGTTTCTGGGGCTGTGATTGGGCGGGGGGCAGGAGAAGGGAGCCTTCATCTTTCACCTGTGGAGCAGCTGGCGGGTTCAAGTTGCCGACCTTGCTGTTCACAGCCCAAGGTAACCCACAACGCTCCACTCCCCGGGGCTCTTCGATAGTGGTTTGCTTGACAGTTAGCAACAACGGCCTGTCTTGCGCATTGTGCTCTGTTGAGAAGTTTTTATAGGGTCACGGTGGCAACGGCAACTCAAAAGGCTAGATAGGAACCTGAGGACACAGGGACTGTGTGTCAAAAGAGGAAGGAATAACTCAGTCACAGGAGGCTAGGGATGGTCGTACAACTGGAAGAATGTGATCCATGTCATAAAACTGGACATTTTAGATGCCATTAAACTGTGCAGAATCTGCTGAAAAGGCGTATGTCTTGCTGCGGAGATTCTCAACTACAAAATACAGAAGCTTTAGGTGAAAAAAATGTATTCAATATCACCGAGTGGTTTGCATAGAAACTGTTAAGTGGAAGTCTAATGTACACCTTCATAGAAAACATGCGATATATCTTAGATGGTACTGTTGGTACAGAAGAAGAGGCTCTATTTACGTTCCCCTTAAAAACAGAAACATGTAAAAAGCACTTCGAAGGAGAAGCAACAGCATCGTTCCTCTTCAAGTTGTAAAAAAATGGGTCGGTAGAAAGGGGGAACCGATTTCAGGGATCTACATATAATCTCTCTGGGGTACGGACAATGGGGAAGTGAATGAAGGGACACATCGGACAGTGTATGATATGAAAAAGTCATAACAATGTGCAAATTATTAAGGGTTCGTGGGGGTGGGTGAGAGGAAGGGGGAGCATGGGGAGCTGGTACTGGGGGCCTACGTGAAGGGAGGATGTTTTGAGAGTGATGATGGCAACCAGTGTGCAAATGTGGTCTGCATACAATTGACGTATGTATTGATTATGATGGGAGTTGTATAAACCCCCAATAAAATGAATTATATAAAGGGAGGGGGAAAGAGGAGTTTATACCAAGGGCTCAAGTGGAAAATATTTGGAAATGAAGATGGCAACATTTGTACAAATATGCTTGATACAAATGATGCATGGAATGTTATAAGAGCTGTAAGAGCCCCCAATAAAATCATTGAAGGGCTGAGCCCCAGTGGTGTAAGTGGTTGAGTACGGGACTGCGGCCCACGGGCTTGGCAGTTCAAATCCAGCGGCAGCTCTCAGGAACGGCACTGGGTAGCGCCCACGACCACCAGAGGCGGTGATGCCCCCTCCCCCCGCAACAAACAAAAACAAACCAAAAACAAACAAACAAAATCATTGAAGGAAAAAAAATGGGTCGGTCCCCTTGGCTTGCAGAATCTGGGAAAGCAAGTGGCACCAGCCTGCAGCGCCCTGATGCTCTCAGGTCTGGAAACGGTTCATCTGGCAGGAAGCCTCCCTGGATGACTTCAACCACCAGACCTTAGGCATGATCTCATCTCGGCAGTGTGTCATCCCTCTGCATTATCCTTCCAGTTACTAAGAGGAAACGGAGGATGAGATAAAGTCCCACAGCCCACCTAGGCCTTCGGAGAGTATTTTTAACACTCCGAGGCAAAAAGAATGCTTGGTAAGCCCATCTCAGACTTTGTTCCCGTGAGATGTGGAGACTGACTGCTGCTTGTTCATGAAAAGCTCACACAGGGTCGACAGCTAACAATGGTCAACAACAGGTGAAAACACCCAGCCTCCAGGTCTGTGGCACCAGCCTGGTGCCATATTGACTACAATGAAGTTACTTCTCAAGGATCGCACCCGACACAAGTTCTAGAACGCCTGCTCACAGACTTTCAGAGCTGGAGAGGTGCAGTTCCCACATGCTAAACATATGAAGGTTGAGGCACCAAACCCACTTCTCAAGGATCGCACCCAATACAAGTTCTAGAACGCCTGCTCACAGACTTTCAGAGCTGGAGAGGTGCAGTTCCCACATGCTAAACATATGAAGGTTGAGGCACCAAGCCCACTTCAAAGACACCTGTCTTTTTATTACATGTCTGATTACCACACCCATTCCCCCGAGCTGATGGAGACTGCGTGAGTCTTATCTATCACATGAGATTAGAGGTGTGTCATTGCCAAGGGATGTCGCAGGACTCCATGAGGACTTCTCAAGGGTCAATAAGAGTTTGAGACATCAGCATGGAGGCCCAACTCTGCCCTGTCTCACATTTCTGGGGAACTCTAAAAGACGTCTAATTCTAAACACGAGCAGACAAATCTCTCTTCTGAGCTGTATTAACCTAAATAGTTATAATAAACAAATCTTTGCACTTATTTCATCAGATAAAGATTAAAATTCATTTTTTAAGGTAAGACTTTCTAGCACCCTGCTTTATTAATGGTATGATAGTGTGCTGACATCAAAGCACTGGCATGCCTATTATCAGCTCAACGGTGCCAATGGGAACCAAACGTTATTCTTTGACTTTAGTACCCAAGTATTAACACCTGATTAAAAAAAAAATGAACACTCCATGCTGTGAAATGTCAAACACTTTTTCCCCTTCAACCCCAATACATGAGTTCCCTCAGGTCTTCATGTGCATGTCACTAAGAGTAGGGCAAAGTAGAGCAGTGAGTTGAGATGCCTAGAATGCCATTGTCGTGTGCCAATGCAAGAGGGAGATGAAGGTTCAACTCAGGACCTGCAATGACAGGTCGTCCCCTGTCATAGCAATGGCGGCCCAACCGGGGCCAGCAAAGGAGGCAGAAGCTCTAATAACTGACTAGGTGGGAACCCGCCTTGCTAATGGGTGAGTTTCCCAAACCTGGTCACCTTTGCCATTCCCGCAGCATGCTCCAGTTGGTTTGTCCAACTACCTGGGGTCTCGGATGCCCTCGACTGAGACACAACTTACCCAATTAGCTGCCATCAGCTCAGCACCGCTCACCCTCCCCCTGTCTCCATCGGAGCAGTCGCCTGCACACTAGACGCTGAGTTTCCTACAGGACAGAGTTGAGCAGGCAGCTACAAGAGCCAGGTGCAGCAGATGTCCACCAAACAAAATGTGAGCCTCTGCAGCCTGATAATAAACTATAGGGTCACTCCAGATATTTATACTAGATGTTTCTAAGGCTTTAGTTACATAGTTTCATACCCAAAGATTTCACCCCCACAAAGACCATTTAATTAGAAAAATTCTTGGGTGTGATTGTGTGCATTTCAAAGTAGCTATGTCATCTCTTTTATGCCATGTTTTGCCTGTTTCGGATATCAGGGTGACTTGAAATAGGTAATTCCTCAAGTTACAGGCAACGTGTTCATCAAAAGGGGACCAGAAGGTAACAGTTGAGAAGGAAAAGCACCCAGAGCAGGAAGGTGACCACTGCATCACCACCAAAAGATGGCGGCATCCTGTGCACATGCTGACTTCATCAAGACGCTGCCTTTGTTTATTATTTGCATAAGACCTTTGTCTTTTGACAGCCTGTTATAAGAGTTACACTGTATGCTTTAAAGATATTAATCTTAGCCACCTGGTGAGGTAGGAACTATTTAGTAAGCTCGCCAGAATGTGTGGAAATTGAGGCTAAGAAAGGGTA
>PVJH01036545.1:0-18529 GCA_004026705.1 Nesogale talazaci | reverse complement strand
CCAAGATGGTGGCCAACGAGTCTGCAATCCTGTTTTGCTTGCCTGGCGGGGGTGGGGGGTGGGGGTGAGGGTGTCGGCGGGCTGCTTTACGATCTTGACTAGTCCAACCTTGGTGGGGGTCCCCAAGTGCTCCTCTTCCCCACCTCACCCCCACCCTAGTCCGGGCCATTTCAAGAGCGGCAAAAGCCCCTGGGAATGCGAGATTGAGAACCGGGGTCTTACTTTGACATTAGGACAGAAATGAAATGGTGGGAAACGGGTCGATTTGGGGAGTGCAAGAACACACGTTAATTTCGCTCAGAGTTTCAAGGAACCTGCATCTTGCCAATTTACCCTGGGGCTGAGGATGTGAGTGCCAGGGGGCTGGCAGAAATGACAACTCGTGGAAACTTAGGAGGAACAGGAGCCTTGAACGGATGCCTGGAAAAAAAAAGTCCCTTGTGGGCAGAGGATCGAGTCGCCAATAGTAATTCAAGCTTTTAAGGGGCACAAAATACCCATGTACACAATGTCGGGGGGCGTGTGTCTATATGTACCTATACATACATATATGTATATGTAGTGCTTTTTCTAAATGGAGATGGTCCTTTTAATGTTCGTTTTTAAGATAAAAGGCTGTTTTGTCCAATCTTGACATTTTTCAACAGGTTTTATAAAGACCTGTCCCAAATTTAGAAAATTATTCACTCATGTTCCGAATATATATACCCCAGGCCCCTAAAACAGGTCCTTGAATCCCCTAAATGAAAAGGTGCAGAAGAAAGAACTTTCAGAAACCCCCTAGGGTTGGCACGGACGCCTGCGGTGTGAAAACGCCCCTTCCCTGGCGGGGGGGGGGGGGTAGGATTCCTCTCATAATAGTCCCCCCCACCCCCCACCCCCGACTGAGGGGCTGGAAGGGTCAATGGTCCCGCGGTGGTGGGTGATCAGGTTGCATGTGCCCACCGCAGTGCCCCCCTCCCAGGACACCCAGGTCCCCGCCGGCCGTGGGCACGACGCAGTCTCTGCAGCGTCAGTCCGCGCACGAGGGCGGCCAGGCGGCTTTTCATTCATAAAATCCTGACCGGGCAGCCGCCGGAGGTTCGCCCACACCGGTGGCTCCGTCTCCAGGGTCCAGGGGCTCGGGTCCCCGCGAGGGCATGGCCTGGGCCGAGGTGGGAGCCACCGGCGTCGGCTAGGGGCAGCGAGGTATTAAAAAAAGATCGCCCACTCCGGTCATTTGGGCTCCCAGGCCGGGAGGGAGCTGCCCCCCCACCGCGGGAAAGAGAGGAAACTGGAATTAGCATGAACCAATAGTGGCGCGGCGCTGTTACTAGGCGGGTCAGGCAGATCTTGACTAGGAACTTCGTTGATTTCTCCGCTCAGGGACGGGCGCAAAAGTGCAAGCCCGGCCGGCGGGCGTGCAGAGCCGTCCAGGAACCAGTGGGGGAGGCGCAGGAATTTGGGGCCCCACAGGGAGCGCCTGCCGCCCAGCCCCCATCGCAGAGCCCAGCCAAGCGGCCCCCAATCCCAGGCAGAGCCCACTACCCCTTGCGTTTAAGGGGGATCGCTGCAAGCACAGCAGGAAGCGTGTTTTGAATTTTTTTTTTCTTAAATTGTAACTTTTTCAGAACTTTTCTGTTGTTGGTGTCACTTGACACGGCCTTTGTCAAAGCCACCGCGCTGCAGACGCTGCGAGTTCATTGGAAGCGCTTGCGCTGGTTTTGTGGGGCCCTTCGGAGACAAAGGGTCAGGAGCCCAAACCGGAGGAAAACCACGTTGGTTTCAAAGAAACCAAAGTTACTGAAGCCCCCTCCCCGCTTCCCTCCCCCCTCTCCCTCCCCCGGGCGGGGTGGCCGCGGCCCGGTCGAGGGCAGGCCCGAGAGGGCGCATTCCGCTGCGGCTCGCGTTTGCCCTACCGTCCCTGCCTGTGGGAACCTTCATTGAGCCGGGGAAGGGAGCGCGTTCATTCAGGAACCGGCGCGCCGCGGGGCCGACCCGGGGCGCGCCGCGGCTGCGCGCTGCCAGCGCCCGAGGCCTCTCCAGAGAGGGTGGCGGACCTGGGGGCGACCTTCCGCGGGCGTTGCCTTCCGGCCCCCGCCTGCCCTCTGTCCCCCCTACGGGAGAACGGCGGGCGGGCGCACCCAGGTGGGGTCACCTGCTGCCGCATACCTGGCGGCGACTTGAAAGGACTTGGCTGGGGCCCCGCGGAGTTTTCTATTGTTAAGCTCTTAAGTCGCACTGGAAAGCGCTTCCGAAGGAGGGCCACGGAGTTCCGGGGGAGGGGAGGGGGGGGCGGCGGTTCCCCTGCTCGCTCTCTCGCAGCTCGATGTGGGGGCACGCACGGTGGCCGATGTGCTCGGTACCCCACAGCCGAAGGCCTGCGCATCTGGGTCTGGGCGTCCAAATGGGACAGCAACATGCTGGACTGGGAGGCAGCCAGCCCCCTACGATTAGTTATTTCAGCTACTTGCATGCTCCCCCGCCTGAAGTATCTATCCATCAGCGCCCTCGGGCCCCCAACCCAGTAATAAGACTGCGGGCGCAGTGGACTCAGGGGTTTAAAAGTCAACCCCACCAAGTATTGGGGCGCTGGCTTCATTGACGCCGCTGGCCCGGCGACAGAGCAAGCACCAGTTCTTTCATTTTCTAGCTCCTCGCCCCTCAAACCGAATCACCTGGTTCCCAAAGCAAAATGAACCCCTACATTCTTTAGGTAGTTTACGGCGTGTCGGTTCAGGCTTGGGGCTGGGCACCGAAGTGGAATCCCGGGCCTCTCCCTCTCCCCCCACTTCTCGCAGGGCAAAGACCTCGGGCGGGACGCCACGATTTCGGAGGCCACTCGCGGCGGTCGGAACGCGGACCCCTGTCCGGGCGGGGGCGCGCGGAGCCGCCAGCAGACTCGGGGGGCCTTTCCAAGCGATCGGTCCGCTCACAGAGACCGTCGTCAGTTCTCACCGGTTCTGTAGGGCAGTGGTCCCCTCCCCCGCCCCGGGGCCTGGCACCTGCCCTTCCTCGGCCTTTCTGGGACGTTGGTCTTCGGAGAGTGCCCCGCGTGTTCGCCTCTCCACCTGGCTTCCTCCTGCAGTTTCGGCCCCAAAGCCTTTCCATGTTTCGCCTTTGCCCGCGGGAGGTGGTGGTGGTGGTGGCTTAGGAGAGTTCTGGGGGAGGGGGGAGGGTACGCGAGGGGGGACAGAATGCAAACCTAGCGACCTGCACTCCTTCCTGGGGCGACCCTGGAACCTGCGAGGGGGCTGCTGGCCGAACTCTGGTCCCCAGGGCTACTGGACCTTGCCCTGGCCCCCAAATCCGCGGGGTGCGCCTACATTGGGGCAGGCTTGGCAAGGATATGAGGTGGGGGTGGGTGCACTCTGACCCGGACCGGGGCTCAGGTCTGTGCGGGGACATGCAGCGCATTCCGCGGATTCCCGCCGGGCCCCTGGGCCACGGCCACGTGGTTGCCCTGCGCACCGTCTTTACCGTAAGGCTTGGAGAAGGCGCGCACACGTGGCTTCAGGGTGCACGCGGAGCTCCCGGGGGAGAAATTCGGCGGAGCTGCCCACCCTTAAGCCTATAGGGGACACCTTTCCAGGTAATAAGGAGAGAGAGCCCGAGTAGGGGCATAATAATACTATCATTTGTAAAGGCGGGGGTGGGGAACCTTCATCCTCAGTTTCAGTGAGGAATGAGACTGAACAGGCTACATCTCCGCTTTGCAGACAGTGGGGCCAGGCGGCTGTCTGACGCACACAGGGCCATCTTCAGGATTCCAGCTCCCCGCGACCATATAGTACCCTGTGGGTTTCTGAGGCTGTCCCTCTGTAGGGGAGTCGAAAGCCCCCCTTTTTCCCAGGAGCACCCGGTGGTCTCTAACTGCAGATTTCGGGGTTAAGCTGCCCAATACATAAAACACGAGGCCACCAAAACTGGATGGTGACAGTTTCATGTACTGCGTGATCAGACCTGGAAATCCAGGGGAAGCTTGGCAAACGGGAGAAGTCCGTGAAACAGATACGTTATGCTTTTGTTTCTTTTTTAAGTCCTAAAAGGTCAAGTCAAGATCGTAAAAAGGAATCCTTCCCCGAACCGCTGCTCTTCACAGATCCCAATGCTGGCGCTTCCCCTCCTCAGGGTCAGGGGTGAGTTGTGAACCTCCAAGCCTGGAAGGATTCTGGGGGCTCCTTTCCCCTCTGGCCCTTTGTGAGACTCTGGCCTTGATCAGCAGTCACACAAAGAGGCCGAGGGGGAAGGGAGGGGGCAGGTTCACCCACTGGTGCCCCAAAGAGAGGACACAGGACTGATGTTAGAACTCACAAAGGGCTCTCCTCCGTGGGAGGGGGTAGAAGAGATGTGGCCGGTTGGCCCCTTGAAGATTACAGTCAAGGAGACCTGATGGGGCTTCTCCACTCAGTCACGGAGGGGCCCAGCCACAGCTCTGTGGTGGCATCCCTTCTTTCGTGGGAGAGGCCTGGGTTCCGTTCCCCACCAGCAGCCTCCACCCATCCACCTTCACGTTGTTCATGGATTTCGGCAGGACCTGCCAAAGAAGGCAGGTGATGCGGAAGAAAGTCCTGGAGATCTTCTTCCAAACACCAGCCAGCTGGGAACGCTCCGATCACAGCGGTCTGACCCACAAGGGGTCTCAGTGACAGTGCAAGATGGGCAGCAGGTTTTGGTTACGTGTGAGAGGCAGCTTCAATGACACAGGTTAATACATTTCTTGTTGGCAAATCCTGCATGAAGCAAGTCTCTTGCTATCAATGCTTTATAGTTGAGAAACATCTCCAGGAAAGGTGTGCCCTAGCCTGGGGAATGGGGTGCGTGGGTGGGGGGAGGGCATTGTCGGAACTGGGCCTGGGCTGCTGAACTTCACCCCCAGAACTCTATGCACCGACTCTGTTCCCTCCCGTTTGGCATCTCCCCCATCCCCATCTACCTCAACTTCTTTTAAATTTTTTATTTACTTATTTTTCATAATTCCATCTTTTTTTCCCCTCCCCAAATAGTTTTTTTTATTTTTAAAATTATTTTATTTTTTAAATTTATTTATTTTTATTTATTTATATATATATTTTAAGCATCACTGCCCTCAGGTGGTGGGAGTAGGAGGCCCAGCCTTTGCTCCTGGGAGCCCAAATTGAACCTCCATCCCAGTGGGCCACAGTCCCGCGCACAACCACTACGCCACCGGGGTTCAGCCCCCCAAATCATTTTATCAGGACCTCTTACAGTTCTTACCACAATCCATCCATCCATTGTGTCAAGCACATTTGTACATTTGCTGCCATCATCATTTCCAAAACTTTTCTTTCTACTTGAGCCCTTGGTATCAGCTCCTCATTTCAAACCGTCCCACCCCACTCTTCCTCACAAACCCTTGATAATTTATGAATTGCAACTATTTTTTCTTGTCTTATGCTGACCCGTATCTCTCTCCACTCACTTTTCTGTTGTCTGTCCCCCTGAGGGGGAAGTGTTAAATGTAGATCATTGTGGTCAGTCCCCCTTTTCTCCCCCTACCTTACCCTTACCCTCCTGGTATAGCTACTCTCATGATTGGTCCTCAGGGGTTTATCTGTTCTGGATTCCCTGTGTTTCCAGTTCTTCTCTGTAACAGTGTACATGCTCTGGCCTAGCAAGATTTGTAAGGTAGAATTGGGATCATGATAGTGTGTGGGGGGGTGAACGTCAAAGAACTAGAAGAAAGTTGTATATTTCGTCGGTGCTATATCGCACCCTGACTGGCTCATCTCTTTCTTGTGACCCTTCTGTGAGGGGATTTCCAGTTGCCTACAGAAGGGTTTTGGGTCTCCACTCTGCACTTCCCTGACTCACAATGATATGATTTCTTGTTCTGCCTGATACCTGATCCCGTCGACACACCTCATTGTTGGTGTGTTTCTATCAGGTGGACTTTGTTGCTTCTCAGTTAGATGGCCACTTGTTTGTCTTCAAGCCTTTAAGACCCCAGAGGCTGTATCTTTTTGATAGACGGGCACCATCAGCTTTCTTTACCACATTTGCTTATGCATCTACTTTGCCTTCAGTGATCGTGTGGGGAAGGTATCACCGAATGCCAGGTTATTAGAACAAAGTGTTCTTGTGTTGAGGGAGTACTTGAGTAGAGGCCCAATGTCTGTCTGCTACCTAATACTTAACATAGAGATATAAGTACATAGATCTACTTCCCTATTATTTTATAGAGATATGTTTGCGTATGTACATGCCTGTCAGTAGATCTCTGTAAATGTCCCTTGTCTCCTAGTTCTTATTCTATATGGGCTAATATCAGACTTAGGACCTGACCTGACCTGGACAGGGATGTTTTCCTCAATATACAATTGCTTTTTTTTTGGGGGGGGGGCATCACTGCTCTCTGGTGGTGGGAGTAGGAGGTCCAGCCCCACTGCTGGAATTGAACCTCCATCCCAGTGGGCCGCAGTCCCGCACACAACCACGACGCCACCAGGGCTCAGCCCTACAATTGCTTTTTTATATAAAACTCTCTCTTAGACACCTATGAATGTCTCTGGGTTCGTTTCCCTAGTCACCCTGGATTAACAGAGTAGGTTTTCTTTTTATCTTTCTCTTTGTTGCTTTCTTGCACCTCCTGGGTTTGAACTGCCAACCTTTTGGTTAACTGCCGAGGGTGTTGCCTTTGGGCCACCAGGGCCCCTTTGGCGAAGACGACAGCGCAGAAGACTCTACGTGACACCTGGGGTCACCATCTGTTGAAATCGATGCCGTGGGATGAGATTGATGGACCTTGCTTCATTGTTCTACCTGTGAGGACAGACCAAGCGCTTCTGCAAAAACATAGGGCCCCAGGTCTCAGTGGTCAGCCCCGTCTCAGGCGAGATCCACCGGCAGGTCACTTGGCAGCAGGGCTGCGTGTCCTCTCCTCCAGAGGCGGCCGGAGTCCATGGAGATGAACCCGTGTGAGTGCAAAGTCAGCGTCAACAAGAGGGATGGGCCGGCCCTCTTACCTGACTGACCTTGGTCAGCCAAGGAAGCACTTGCTAAAGGCAGGGAGTCTCCCGGCCCGAGCAGAGACCCTTGCGGAGACTCCATGGGGACAGGAACTCACAGGGGGGAGGGCCGTTGAATGACGAAGATGGGAGAATGGATGGATTGCACTTGAATGGTCGTGCTGGTGAGGACTATGGAGACTCCTGCAGCTGGCATCCTAAAGAACAGCCAGCTCTGTCTTGGAAGAGGTGCCTCTGGAGTGCTTTCAGGTACTGCAGACTTGCTGTCAGGAGAGGACACCAGGCGTGATAAAGTAGAGAGTGTCAGGGGAGCCCGCCCCGAACAGATCATCCCAAGCCCCACAGGTACAATGGGACGGCAATGATAGGTAAGGGTTATAGTGAAATCCTAGAGAGATGGGAGAGAGGGTAAGATGAGGGTCAGACGCATTTCATGGTAGCGTGCTCACCTCAGCTCCTTTTGGTGATCCACGTGGAGATGGGAGACGAGAGGGCAGGAGAGAGAGAGATTGATTTTTAACCAAGGCTTATATGTCTTGGGGGGGTGGGGCGTACAAGTCCATTACAGGTAAAGACATACATCGCAGGAGGGGCTTGTACTACAGGCAATACAGTAACAGGAGGGGATGATCTAGGGGTGGACACGCTAGAGGAAGAGGGGGGATTAAGGGTATGCGTGTGACAAGATGAGCGGGTCCTAGATTGATGATGGTGGCCTAGTCTTGATTGCCCTTGAACTGGAGACTTGATATACTAGAAGCTTTCAGAGGAAGCACCCCACAGGCCCTACCACCCATGGCAGGACAGACAATGGTGCCTGCTTGCTCGGGATGGCTGGAGTCTTCAGGAAGAGAACTTGACAATCAATTACCGTGAGTTGCAAGCAGTGCCCTAGACCTCACACACACACACACACACACACACATATATATTATATAATATCTATAATATATATATTTGGGGAAGATGAGCTGAAGGACATTCTTCTTAGAGCCCACAGTTACCCCTTTATCTTTATAGAGAAAATTCATTGATTGAAAGCAAATTTAATCACCAAATTAATGTAGCTAAAACCCAAATTCAGGCTTATGGCAAACAATTTGAAACCAGGCCTAGGAGAGAGAGCGCTCCCTGTGCCCATCTGCTATTGGGAGAATGAGAGGGATTTTGGATGCTGTGGCGGGAAGAGAGAGAGCCAATGGGAGTGTCTGCTTCTAGAGCGAGATAGCATCAGCCAGGTGCCGCACAGCCTTCAGGGGAGAATCTGTGGCCATGAGAATCAATGCAGGAAGATGTACTTGGACTCTTATCTCTAACGGACCAACGTGGTGACTTTCCAAGCGTGGAATACTAGCTCTCCAGACTCGCTGGGTGCGAGTCAGGGACTAAGTCCCAGTCACATCTCCCTCTGCATTGGTTTCCCGCAGAAGGGCCCTCTTTCTCTTTCCCAGGAGGAATCGAGGCAGTGGCTGTAGCTGTCGGCTCCTGGGTCACAGCCATGAGAGGCCGGACAGGACGCAGGACCAGGCAGTGTCCATCCCCTCCCATTGGGCATTGAGTGCCACAGGTTGGAATCCACTTCGCGGCACCTGGTCACCGTGGGGGGGAGCTGGTGGCCACCCGGTGGAAGGGGGCCACGTCCACACTTGGGATTCCCATTGCAGTCTTGTTCAGCTGAGAGGTTCCAACCTCATATGCGGTTCTCGCTGCTCCCCCGTGTAAGGATGGGCCAGAGGCACTGCGATCATGCCGCTCCTTGATGCCAGCCCGACAAACTCCTCTTTGTTTTTGGCTTTCCACTCGGTGATGTTTCTGTTTCCAGCTTTGCTTGGGAGAGGAGTCCGCGCCTCACGGAGAGCTGCGCACGGGCGCGTTATTCGTACAAGTCAACAACTCCAGCTGCCCATGGTGGGTCCTGTCACAATGACCATGGACACCACAGTGACGGAAGCAAAGTCGTTTACCTTAATGTATGAAAACGCTCCCAGCAGCGGCAGAGGAGATTTAGAGCAACTCAAAGCCAGGCCACAGTAAGCTCTCCGCCGGTCAGGTGAGCCACCAACGGTGGACATCCTGTCTGGTGTGCAACCACGTCGGCCGCTTTCCAAGCGAGGGTTTATACTGACTCCCAGATGTGTTGTCCCTTTGATGCACAGACCTGGGAATTCAGCATCAGGACGTGTCTCAGGCCTTCTTGGCGTCATCATGCCCTCCTGCTGTGTCAGGTCTTGGGCCAAGGGAGCTGCCCCCCAACCCCCCGGCTTCAGACTGAGCCCACGTGGAGCTGAAGGAGGCTCGTGGCCACTGCTCTGGCCCTGTCGGGTACCAGCCGTGGCCAGAGAAGACACCGCAGCCGAGGATGCCGAGTGAGTGCGCCCGGCCCCGGTGTTCCGAAGAAGACAGAGATACCCGGGGAGATGGTTGTCCAGGCGCATGTTGCTGCCTGCGTGGTGTGAGACCCCAAGGACAGGACAGCACATCCCCATTCAATGCCACACGCCAGTTTACGTCCCCTTGTGTCTGGTTTGTTTTTATCCACTTCAGACATTTTATGTGCCTTATTCATTTTATTGGTTCGTATGGTTTCGTTGGTTTCTCTTTGACTCACTTTACTCCCTCTCATACATACATTTTATTTAGGCTTCCCCTTTGTCTAAGTGTATTTTATGTATTTCATACACCGTCGGTGCGTGCACGTCACGTCTCGGCGTACCTTCTATGTCCGTGTCGTACTTGTCTTCTACATAGTCTGACGCATGCCACGTATCTACGCATTCTGCTCACGTGACGCTCTGCCCGTCTCTGTTCCTGCCGAGGAGCATGGGGTGTTCCTTTTCTCCCTTTTTTTTTTTTTTTTTAGGCATCACTGCCCTCAGATGGTGGGAGTAGGAGGCCCAGCCTTTGCTCCTGGGAGCTGGAATCGAACCTCCATCCCAGTGGGCTGCAGACCCGCGCACAACCACTACGTCACCGGGGCTCAGCCCCCTTTTCTCCCTTTTATGTATGTTCGCCTTCTCCATTTTATTGATCTCTGCGTTCTTAGCGTCTGAACCCACGGAAGAACCACAGCCTCCTGTCACCCGTCCACGCCGACTTGCGGCAACCCCCCCAGGACAGGGCGGGACTGACTGCCCCTGTGGGTCTCCAAGAGGGCCGCTGTCAACCAGAGTAAGAAGACCCGCCTCTCTTCCTCCTCCCCCATGGCCGGTGGCTTCACACTGCGGACCTCGTAGCCCACAGCGTCCCCACTGTGTCTCCAGGCCCCGGCAGCACCGCCAGGCCTCTTCAGAGGAGCAGCACGTAGAGGGAAGGCACTCCATGGGCAGGACACACACACACACACACACACACACACACACACACACACGGCACCTGAGGAAGCAGGACGCAGGGCCCCACAGGTGAGCAGTGCAGAGGCCCCCCCACCCCCCCACCTTCCTCCCACCTGCTTAGGAAGTACTAGTACGTTAGAATCTGATCTGGCCCTCAGTGGCCGTACCTAACAGACCAGGGCCCAAGGGTGGGGGTGGGGGTGGGGAGGTATCCAAGGCAGTCATTTCTGCAGAGGTGGGCGGTCACACCTCCCCCCCATAGAGCAGCTGGTGACTTCAAACCGCTGGGTAGCACTGGAGTGCTCAATGGCTGCGCCACCAGACCAGGAATCCTCTCTGGCAGGGACCCGCCCGGGGGCCTCTGCACTCTGAGGGCGCCACGTGGAGGAACCTCTGAAAGCCACAAGGCTCTCCATCCCCCCCACCCCCATCCCCAACATAGTCCGAGGTGACGGACTGGCCCACACGATCCCTCACCGGGACATCAGCAGGGCTGCTTCCAAACCCCAAACCATGCTCACTGCCACCGAGCCGACTCTGACGCACGGGGACCCCGGAGGGCAGGGCACCTGTGGGTGTCCGAGATGTGGGGGGGGGGGCTGGAGGGTTAGAGCCACTCACCTTGTGGTTAGCAGCCCTGCGTGTAGCCAGCCCCCCCCCCCCCACGCCCCCGGGTGTGCAGGGATATAAGCCTCAAGCCAAACTAGCGGGGTTTGTTTTCAGCTTTGTCCTGTACCTTGAGGGACTTCCCACAGGGTTTTCCCATGTGACTGAAGCCCTTGGTCCATGCTGGCACTGCCCTGCTGTCAGAGGGTGGAGGAGACAGTTACTGAGTGAGGGCAGGGCTGGGGCTGCCTTGGTGGTGCCTTGGCACAGCTGTAGGGGGGCCCCTGGCACCTTCCTCCTGGCCCTTCCTCCGCAGGCCCACCCACCTCTGCGCAGCTCAAAATCCACCCGCCCTCAAATTCCCAGGCAACCTCAAGGTCATCAAAAGAGGCTGTTTGAAGAGAAGAGATGAAAGGTCAGACTGGTAATGAGGCTGGCAGTGTCTGGCTGCTGGGGAGGGAGGGAGTGCAGGGGGGACAGAGGGGAGCACTCAAGGTCGGGGAGAGGGGAGGGGTGCCAAGTGCTGCCCTGGGAGGTACCCCGTCTCTCCTGTCTGTTCTGAGGGCGGAGGAGAGCCGTGGACACAGGCCTTTTCCCGGCTGGCGTTGGAGTCCATCTGTACAGCGGTTACTTTCCGCCGTTTCACAGGCGAGTCCGGGAGACCAACAGGACCGCCCGGAGGGCAGGGGGATGGGGAGGGGACTCCCGTACCCCGAGATGCCCCAAGAGGGACAGGCCTTGTGGATCCTATGTTCTCATAAGGATACACTGTCCAGCCTCCCTGGACTCACTGTCCACTCAGGTGGACATTGGCTCTTGGGGTCCACCCAGGTTTCTAGAGGGGTTTCGAGTCTGGGCCGGGGGCATCTGAAGTCAGGGAGTGGCTCTCTGCTTCCAGTCCTCCAGGGGCTACAGGCAGGAGGCTTTCTGTCTCCTTGCTCAGACGATATGGTGGCTGTGCAGAGATGGGGGGGGCGGGGAAGGAGGAGAGAGAGGGGAAGTTGAAGAGGGACAGGTGAGAGAATGCATAAGTGAGAGAGAAAGAGAGAGGAGGAGACAGATGGGAAGGAAAAGGAGAGAGAGAGAGAGAGAGAGAGAGAGAGACCGAGACAAGCAACAATCTCAGTCTGGAGGTCACTGCTGCCAGGGGGCATTCTGCTGGAAGGGAGAGAGTTGGAACAGAAACTGGGAACTGAAGAGCATTTTCATTTTCTCTGGAGTGGAAGAACTAGGTGGATGCTTGTCTCTGGGTGGTGCACGTGCCAAGAGGACAGCTGGAGGCTTGAGTCTGCCCACAGGTGCCTCAGAAGAAAGGCCTGGTGATCAACTTCTGGAAAACCAGCCACCGAACCCCTGGCACACAGTTCTACGCTGGCTCACGGGGGGTCACCAGGGCGTCCACTCCAGCATAACTGGTGTCTGCCGTCAGTATCACATCACCCACCATCATTGTTGGGTGTCCTCAAGCTGGTGCTGGCCCCCAGAGACCCCACGCCACTCAGAAGGAAATACCACCCACTCCTGAGCCACAGCTGCAGCCATGGCGTCCACCCATCTCGGCAGGGAACTTCCTCTTTATCGCTGTCCCTCCACTTCCCCAAGCAGGATGTCCTTCTTCGGGGACTGGTCTCTGGATAGCAGGTCTGAAGTACGCAAGATGAAGTCTCATCTCTAAGGAGCCTTCTGGCCATCCATCCTCCAAGACAGATTCGGCCGCTCGATTGGCAGTCTGGGTGTGTTAGTCTGGGTAGACTAGAGAACCAAATCCAGGGAGATTCCTGTGTGTACAAGAAAGAGTTTTATACACAAGAGCAGCTGTACATCAGGAAAATATCCCATCCCGTCCAAGGTCATAAGTCTGATATTAGCCCATAGGTCTGATACCAATCTATAATGTGCTCTTCAGACTCACGCAACACATGCAATGACACCGAATGCAGGAAGAGCACAGGCCCATGGGTGGCAAGTCTTGTGGATCCAGTGGCGGTGGAAGCATCTCAGTGCCGGCAGGGGTCTCCATGTGGCTTCTCAAGTTCAGGGTTCTGGCTTCATTGGGTTAAGTCCATGTGGTTTCTCCTCAGGGATGTCTTGCAAGAAGTGAGCAAAAAGAGAGAGAGAGACTTCCAACTTCAAGGAGAAAATACCAGGGTTCCCGTTATTCTCAGGAGAAGACCAGGCCCACACAGAGGCCTCATTGGTCATATCGTGATTGACAGGCCAGACTCCACCCCTGCACCTGTAATCCTCTCAAACGGACACCAGATGATGTAACTACCACACTGTGGTACTCTTCAGTGGTCGTCTTCAGCATCATGTGTCAATTTGAGGATTAAGAGGGTAAAGGGAAAAATCTACCCTGTCGATCTGGAGATAGCTAATGAGACCTGTGTGAGGGCATGGCTTCCCCCTCTGAGAAGTCTGGGAAATCTAGCGGTATTTCCCCTTTGGAGGTGAGAGACTCCCTACTCAGTCCTGGATTGGGATGCTTTCTCAATGTTCCATTCCTCTTGAATATAAACCTCTCCCTCATATACATATGTGCGCTTATGAATGTGTTCCTCTAGTCTACCTGGACTAACAACCATCATTCATTCACTAACATCTTCACACGCAGAAGAGGCAATTCAAATTACAGCAGCTTTGGGTCAGCACACCCGAGTCCTTGGAATATCCGTGTTCACTTTCCACACCCAGGCAGCAGAATTCCCCAAGGCGATTTGATCGCAGGACTGCTGCTTCCCTGAGCTTTTATGGCCAAGCCAGGTGAAATCCTGGACCACTTCCATCCTTTGTCCATCGATCCCCATGCTGCCTATTGATCCAGCTCTGAGGATGTGGAGACATTCGGCTGCTCTGAATGAAACCACATCCCCCCCTCCCCCCACCATGCCACAATCCAAGAGACCCATCTCCCAGTGCCCTCCAGGCTCAGCCATGGGGCAGGATCGAGTTACCGCCTCCCAAACTTGGGTTGGGTTCCTAGCCCCGGGACCTCCAAATAGAAGCCCTGGTGAACAGGTGGTCACCAGGTGAACAGGTTTGAATGCACCAGCAGCACCTTGGGAGGAAGATGAGGCTGTCTGCCTCTGTCAAGATTTACAGCCTTGGCAGTTCTGCCCAGTCTTGTAGGGTGGCTGTGAGTCAGGGCTCGTCGGACAGCGGTGGACTTGGCTCTGATGTACATGTAGGTGGCAGGGAGCCCTGGCTACATGCTCAGCTGCTGAGTTCCACGGGAGAAAGGCCTGGCTGTCTGCTCTCCTAAGGACGACAGACCGGGACACGGGACAGGGCCTCTGGCGTCTAGCAACACCCCACGGGGGCATGTGATCCCGTCGGGGACTTAAGGTTTCCTTGTTACCGGGATGAAGATCATCACTAGCCAATGGGCCTGTTTCCGACAATTCACCGTGCGGAGGGACACGGCAGATTAGCTACAGAAGGGAGGGAGTAGGACGAGGGGAGGTCAGATGCCCAGGCAAGAGGAACAGAGGCGCAGAAGCGGAAAGACCCCAGGGCCTTCCCCAAGAGCCTGCAGAGAGCCCTCCTCTCCAGACAGTGCCCTGAACCGGCTGCCAGCCTCCTGAGCCGTGGACGCCCTGCTGGTGCAGGGGGTGAGGCATTGGGCTGCAAGGCTGGCAGTTCAAAACCACCCGTCACCCCCTGGGGAGAGAGAGGAGGCTGTCTGCTCCTGTGAGGATCTTCCAGTCCCAGAAGCCCCGGGGAGCATTCTGCCTCTGCCCCATGGGCTGGGAACAGGCTTCAGGGCCAAGGGCGGGTCAGCTGTGAGAAGGACCAGGCCTGTTCGTAGAGCAGGGGTGTTTGTGGGGGCTCTGCCGGGGGCCTGTGATTGGGAGAGGGTACAGTGACTGTGACCTGTAATTCGGGCCCACGTGATGAGGCCCCGTAATGTGGTCCACTCACCAAGCCCCGCCTGCGGACCAGACGCAGTGAGCGGCCCCCAGCGTCACCCATGAAAGGCACCGCCGCCGTCTCTTGACGTCTGGGGAGAAAAGACCCTGTATGTCGACCCCTAGTGTGACAACTTCACTGTTCTCAAGACTTATCTTTGAGTTGCGATTATACATATACATAATACACACACATGTATACACACACACACATGTGATCCATGTGATCGCCAGTTCAAACCCACCAGCAACTCCGGGGGAGAAAGAAGACTGGGTTTTCTCTTCCCACCAACTGTAGCCCTCTCGGAAACCCACAGGGGGTCGAAGTAAGTCAGCAGCAACTCGATGGCAGTGGGTGTGGGGCTTTGGGGGTTAACTTTTCTGGGAAGGGTGGCGAGGCTTACGTGAGCCAGGCTAGGACCGGCCGTCAGGTGAGGCGAGCTGGCCTCCTGTGGGCAGCTCCGTCATGGACTCGGCTCTGGGAAGCAGCCGAGCAGTTGTGGGGAGCATGGTGTCGTGGTGAGGGACCAGCCCATAGTGACCTTCACACGGCAGCACAAAGCTCTGCCCGGTCAGGCCTGCACCGCCCGGTCCTGCCCAGCTATTGCAATGCTGGAGCCCACGATGGCAGCCACTGGGTCCACCCAGCTCGTCGAGGGCCCGCCTCTCTCGCTGCCCCTGCACTTGACCAAGCACAGTGTCCTTCCCCAGGGACTGGTCTCTCCTGAGAACATGTCCACAGGACGTGAGACAAGACTGCTCTTTGCCCCCAAGAAGCTCCCTGGCCTTGGTGCTTCCAAGAGTGACCACTGTGTCATTTCAGCAGTGGGGGATGGGCCACCTTAGTCTGGTCACTCCATAGCTGGGGGAGGGCTCCTTCTGGGCGTGGACACTCTTCGTACAGACGGACCATGAGCGAGAGGAAGGGAGCTCACGTCCATTGCTGGGTCGGGATCCTGCCTCTGGTTCCTGGATCTCCTGTTCCCGGACTCCCTGCCCATCCCAGGATCCCTCAGCTGGCCTCCGGCCTCGGATTCACTCGGCTCTGCGTCCAGCAGCCCATGGCCTTCCTGCTTCATCTTCCTGCTTCCTGTTGGTCAGCCCTGCTGCTGCAGGAGCCAGGGGAGGCCTCCAGCTGACAGCTGACCCAGACTGGAACCCACCTGGACTCAGCTTTTCCAACTCGACGTTACAGGGCAGTAGAAATGGGCAGGGGTAATGGGGCAGGGTCCCCCAATTAATGAGTCTCTTCAACCTCTACACAGAGTCCTCCTCCACATCCCACCCACCTTTGTTAACCACTCAAAACACTCTAGGCTCGAGGGACAGGGAAGCTGGAGGCATCTGTGTGGGTATTAAGGAAACACACGGGTAGATATTTGGCCTGCCCCTGCTCAAGGAGGGAAATGGACAACAATGTCCTGCTAGACCTTCCCTACCTGTGGCTCTTCCCCTCCCCCATTTCCCCTCCCTCTTCAACATCCCCCCCGCCCCCCGTCCCACCCCTGTTCCCTGGCCTCCTCGGAGTCACCAAGTCTTCTGTTGTAGGAACCACATTTCATTTTGCTCTGCCCCACCCCCCTGTAATCACGGTGTGATGAAACACTCACCTCCCTAAGCGTGATGGCATTTGGCACCTGTGATGTGATATGGAGACTTTCCCGGCTCCCTGACCTCTTAACCTCGGTCTTTAAAATAAAAAAAATCATTTTATTGGGGAGCCATGCAACTCATCCCATCCATCCATCCATCCTCCATCTTTGCCTCTTGTCAGGAGAGAGCCCCTTGGGGCATTTCAAGGCGGAAGCTTCTTCAGCGGCCTCTGGGGTAGCTGCAGAGAGAAGGCTCCGACCGTTTTTTTCTGGGGCTGCCCCGATGCGTCATGCTCCGACTGCTCCGGCCTTCACAGGCAAAGTCTCCTCATGTGGCTCTCAGAGGATGGCATCACGGTTATGTGTTGGGTTGCTGACGCCAAGACAAGTGGTTCGAGCCTACCAGACGCTTCTCGGGAGACTGTCGAGGCTTGCTGCCCCAGGAAAGGGCAGCTGCGGCAGCTGCTGTGAAACTCAGGTGCCATCGATCAGCTTGTGCCCCCTGCAGACCCAAACACCGCCCAGCCCTGGGTCTGCCTCACCGTCCCCGTGCCTGAGCCACACAGCGGCTGCTGTGTCCTTCCATCTCCCGAGGCCCTCCCCTCCTTCACTGGCCCTCCACTTGACCCAGCTCAATGCCCCGCAGAAGGACAAACAGACGCATCTTGGAGGAAGTACAGGTGCTTCTTGGAAGAGGGGCCTTAGAGGCAGGGATGGCGGGACGCCGTTTTACATACTTGGAGCGCGTTGTCAGGAGAGACCAGTCCTGCCAAGATCGACAGTCTGGGAAGCCCCAGGGGCAGGCCTGCCCTGTCTTCGAGGGTGGCTGGAGTTCGGGGTCCGTTCCGTGGCAGGGAGTTTGTGTTTGAGGTTCTTGGCTTCTATCTAGGGCGGCGGGGTGGCAAGGGCTGGGGGGACAGGCATGAATGTCCTTTATGAGGTGGCACAGTGTTCTTATACACCCCTTCGCTCGTGTCCCCCTTTGGTTACCGTGGGACCTCACCCCCATACCTTTGCCGCTAAGATACCAACATTTGCACGTGACCACTTTGGGGCTCAGACTGACTCTTTTGACATTTGTGAGTTCTCTGAGCTCCGTTGGGAATTCTGAGTCTGTCTTAGCTCCTGTAAGGAGGTCTGGAAGTCCAATGGGCTGTGTGTCAGACTTCCAATCTCAAGGTCAGCAGTGTGTGTTAATAAGTCATTTTACCGTGGCCTCTTAAAGCTTTTAGGACAATCCACACATCCATTGTATCAAGCAGAGCTGTACAGATGTTCCCATCATTGTCTTTCTACTTGAGCCCTTGGTATCAGCTTCTCTCTTTCCCTTCTCCCCCTCCCCACCCCTTCATGATCCCCTGATAAATTATAAATGATTATCATTTTCATATCTTGCACTGCCTGCTGTCTCTCTTCACCCACGTTTCTGTTGTTTGTCTCCATCGGGGTGGGGAGGTGTTATACGTACATGATTGCGATCGGCTCCCCCATCTCCCCCTTCTCTCCCTGCCTCCCCCCCACCCCCATGACTGTTCCTGAGGGGCTTATCTGTCCTGGATTCCGTGTGTTGAGAGCTCCTATGTGTGCCCGTGTGCATATTCTGGTCTAGCTGGATTTGTAAGGTAGAGTTGAGATCATGATTGTGTGGGTAGGGCGGGGGGGGGGGGAGTAGCATTAAAGGACTAGAAGAATGCTGTGTGTTTTGTTGGTGCTATTCTGCACCCTGGCTGTCTCGTCCCTTCCTGGTGAGCCTTCTGTGAGGGGATGTCCAATTGTCTACAGATGGGTTTGGGGTCTCCACCCCGACTCCGCTGCGTTCACATCAATATGCTTGATTGTTTGGGATCTTCTGATGGCCGATACCTGATCCTGTAGATAGCTCGTGATCATACCTGTAGATAGATGTGTTTCTTCCATGGGGGCTTTATTGCTTCCGTCCCAGATGGCCGCTTGTTGAACGTCCATAGTTTAGGACCCCAGACTCGGTATCTTTTGATCGCTTCATCAGCCCTCTCCACCCCATTTGCTTCTGCCCCTGCTCTGTGCAGCAGATGGGCACAGCGCACTGCCTCCTCAGTTCTCCCAACTGCAGCTTCCAGCTGCCTGGCGTGTGGAGCCAGCAC
>PVJH01036544.1:0-18696 GCA_004026705.1 Nesogale talazaci | reverse complement strand
GAAACTCGGAGGAGCACGCCCCGGCTTTGGCTCACTCTCCCCACCAGGGGCACCCTCTTCACATCTGCCTTGGGCCGGCCTTCATGTGGCTTGCCATTCCTGAGTCAACAAACAACAAATGGCTCAAAGCAAGAGCTAGGCCCCCACTGGGAGACAGGAGAGGGTCCCCAAGCTGCCCCATCCTCCACCGTCCAAGGAGAAGTCTCCCACCTGACCACAGTCACCTCCGTGCCCACTCTGTAACCAATGGCAACCAGTCCTTAAGGAATGGATAATGTTCCTTCTGTAGATACACACACCCGCCCAGCTGATGGGGCCCCCACTTTCTGATGGGGGTAAAACTCGTGAGGCAATGACCTTAGCTTAGTAAATTAATTCCAAAGCACAATTGTTTTCAATCTTCATTTAAAATCAGCCTCCGTTAATCTACATTTAATGACATAGGAAATGGAAATTCCCTTAATAAAATAAGTTATGAATATTTATCATCCCATTTTACCTGAAAATTGAATAATTCATCAATTAACTTTACTATTAATTATTTAATGCAAAATTAATAAACTGCAAAACTCTTATGCATCCTCCCAGACCCTCTGGCACTGGGTGAAGAAATTAAGCAGCAGAGAAACCACACTGTGGTGGATAATCCCAGATCTACGCTGATGGGCCAGGTGGGGTGAAAGCTGAAATTTTCTAGCAAAAGCAGAACCAAACTACTTATTTATGAAGTGAAAAGAAAGTTGGTATTTTTCTCCCTCCCCTTAGAAATCTATCACACAGACAAAGAGACTACCAAATTGGCATCTCTTTGGAGAGAGCATTTCTTGCATGCATCAACTCTTTCATCCATCCCCATCCTTCTCATCGTCCTCACCATCAACAATATCATTGTTTTCCAGTATGTCCACGGTCCCTTGGTAAGCCACAGCCTGCAAGTTCCACCGTTCGGGAGACCACAGCTTTCCTAAAAGCCTCGTCAGGACCATGGATGTGAGGAGAAGGGACTGGGCCTGCAGGGGGGAGACCAGCAGGGTGTTCAGAAGAAACCCAGGCTGCTGGGCCACTGGTTGGAGCACAGGGTGAGCGTGACATCAGCTAAAGGCTGGACCATCGCAGCAAGGCAGGGAGCTCTAAGTGTTGAGTGATTGGGCAGCAAGTGGCTGGCCCAGGAAGCCTGGTTGGCAGAGAGTTTATCTGAACCTTCAGGTGCATCATCAGGGGTGTCAAGGACATGGATCGCTTGAGTCTCCCACCCCCACCTCTCTCTGTAAGTCTCTATGTCTCTGTCTTTCGCTCCCTTACCCCCTCTGTGGTGTGTCTCTGCCTCGTTCCATCTCTATCTCTCTGACTCTAGCTCTTTCTCTCTCCAGTTCTTTCTGTGTGTGCTCCTCTCTCCTCTCCTCTCAGTCTCCCCCATCACATTCCATCTCTCTGCCACACAGTAGCCCATAAGTATCACCTGCTTTGCAGGACTGCTATGGGAACGGAGATATCATATTTGAAGTGTCTTCCAAGTTATAGGCAGCCAGCGAGGTTCTTGGAGCCTTCTCTCTCTACCCATTAAGTGGGTGTCTGCCAAGGCACAGGGGAGCTCCTCTTCCTCTCTATTTCCCCTCTTGTTCTTCCAGGTCACTCTCCACCAAGCAGCATGCTTCATTCGATGACTCATTCACTACCCTGCTCAAATGCCTGAACTAAAAGTCCCTCTGCACTAGGTGTTATCCCAGAATCCTCTGTTCCACATAGCCTCCATAACCCACCCCACCTACTTCTTCATCTGCCCCACTCTCAACACCTCCTGCCATAGCACCATCCTTCTGGCCTCTCCCTAACACCTAGGTTCACAAACAAGTTACTAGCCCCAGAACTGAGAGCTGACCTTCTTCTGCACCAGCTCATCCCAATCCCCAAACCACACATGTCCAGCCTCTGGACCTTGGACTAAAGGTCAGAAGACCCATTACTGACCACTTCAGGGGGCAGCCTCCCCCTGCATTTGTCTCTTATAAAACCAAAGCCAAACTCCCTGACATCAGGCAGTGATTCATAGTGACCCCACAGAACAAGGTAGAACTGTCCCTGTGAGTTTCCTAGATTATAACTCTTGATGGGAGTAGAAAAACCTGTCTTTCACCCACAGAGTGGCTGGTGGTTTCAAACTGCTGATCTTGCAGTTAACCATTCAACACATAATCCCTACACCACCAGGAATCTCCCATAGAAGAATGTAAAATCACTTGCTGTAGAGTGGAGTATGTCGGAATAGAACTGGCCTCCATAGGGTTTCCACCAATGAATTTTTCAGAAACAGATCACCAGGCCTTTCTTCTGAGGCACCTCTGGGTGAACTTGAATCTCCAATCTTTCCGTTACTAGCCAAGAGCCTGGGACACCTTTTCTCCCCATATGTTGTTGTAATAGCTGCCGTCATTTCGATTCTGATTCATGACAACCTGTGTATACAAAGCAGTATTGGTCCATAAGATCACAGTTTTCAGAACTGTGACCTTTTGGAAACAGAGCACCTGTCCTGAACTTCGAGGTGTTTCTGAGTGGGATTGAAATGCCAATCTTTTAGCTTTTAGTGAGTATTTGACCACCCAGCACTCAACTGCGCTTGCAGTAGCTACTCACAACTGCGTGCCAGTGTTGCACAGGGTTTGAGGTCCTGTGATTCCTAGAAGTCTGCACTGAATCAGCAAGTGAAGGGGTGCAGGCCCACAGGTACACAGAGGTGATGGTGGACACCCTGGAGCTCAGGGACCCAAGGCTCACCTGTGACCACCTGGGAAAAGACAGTGTGCCTTCCCTCCAGCAAAGCTCGGTCCATCCAAGAAACCAAGAGCCAGATGCTCCCAGAGCCAGTAGACTCAGCCCATTGGCCCCAAAGAGCAGACCCAGCACCAGGGAGTTTGTGAAGTTGAGAACCTGGCACATTTCACAGAATAGCCTGCCCCACTGCGGCCCCTCCCCTGAGAGAAGCACAGTCCCTGCTCTGCTTTCCTTCTGCCCTCACAGGATCACAGAACCTACGCTGCGTCCTCAGCATCAAGGCTCAGTTCGACTCTGCCACTCTGCCCTCCCTTCTGGAGCGCTCGTCCTCCTGACTCCCAACCCAGATGCCAGCTGCCACCTTACCTAACAAATTCCACTTCACTGGCCACTGAAAGTTCCTGGGCCCAAAGAGGTAGAAAACAAAACAGACAGACAAAAAGGTACTGGTTCAGAATCCCTGCAGGTCATGCTTAGGGGTGAGGCAGGAAGTCAGAGATCCAGGCAAGGCCCAGCCCAGGCAGAGGGCCCAGCCCCACCAGGATAGTCTTCTCCCTGCTGTCCCAGGGCCACCTCAAAGGAATCAACCAAATGGATATCAAGCTCCCTCAGCTCAGGAAAAGGACAGACAAGACAAAGATATTTGCTTTGTTCTTCTAGAACCTTCTTTCTACCCACAACTATTGTGCCTTACTGTCACTGAATGAAAAGAAGGAAATCAGGCCAGAACTTTTATCTATAAAAGAGGTAATAGCCAAGGTGAGAAGTGTGTGTGTGTGTGTGTGTGTGTGTGTGTTTACACATGCTCGCATGTATATTGGGCTGCAATCCCTGGGGTCAGCAGTTCAAAACACCAGCAGCTCCTCTGGAGAAAGACTGTGCTATCTATGCTCATAAATAGTTCCAGACTTGGAAACCCACAGGGGGTCGCTATGAGTCAGCATGGACTTCATGGCAGTGAGTGAGTTGTCACGTGTTTGTGCACATGTGTATGCATGCACACCTGGAGGTATGTCTAAGTATGCCTGTGTCTATGTGTGTACTTGGTTATGTGTACGCATGTATGCATATACAAGGATGGCTCTGTGTGCGCATTCATCTACATAAATCCATGTGTGTATATGTGTACAGTGTATATTACGTTGTCAATGCATGTGTATGTGTCCATATTGACTCCCTAGGTATATATGTGGGCATGTGTATGTTTCAGTGTATGTAACTATGAGCACACACATATAAAGACATACACACCTATATACATTCACACATATACATACATACACACACAAAGCAAAAACTTAGGTAGAAAGTAGGACAAGCAGAGGCATTCGAGAACAAGGGAAAAATCTTCTTCCTTTGTTTTGGGTGTATTTTTAAATTCTTAAAAAGTCCCATCACAAAGCCTGGGAAATCTTAGAATAGCAAAGGCAGTGGGGAGATTCACACCCAGAAGACTGGGCTGACGTGGCAACCACTCATGAGGAGGAAAATTATGAATTGCAAACAGTGGTTTCTTCCACGAGCGCACTGTCCCACCTTGTGAAGGCTGCCAGGTCAGCGGTGATGTATTTATCAGGACTGATCACAGGGAAATACCAGGAGGCCAGGCTCTGGGTCCCTTACAGAAAGAACAGGCAATCCTAAACCCAAGCAAAGCAAGGGAAGCAGCCCAGAAGAAATCGGAAGACAGCAGGACCAGGTGAGGTTATAGTCGCAGACACTGGTCCCCTAGCAAATGTCCATTGGTTCATGCGCAGAAGAGTCAGGACTTTCCTGCTCAGAAATGTCAGCAGCATCCCCAGGCAGGCAGGCTCAAGTCAGGGTGCCTCCAGTACCTCGCCTGGCAGCAGACGTGAAGCCTTAGTCACACAAGACGTCATTGAGCTACCACTCAAGGGAGACACGCAGGTTTCACGCAATTCCATAAAGGGCGTGGGATGCCAAAGGATGGTCGTGGCATTGCAGATGGCGCTGGCAACCTTGCGAGCCCTACACGCTGCACAAGGAGAGTCCCACCCCGAGCAGACCCCCAGAAAGGCTCCCACCCAGGGTTAGGGCATGCATACAGGAAGGCAGGAGGGGCAAGAGTTGGAGGCACCCAGTCTCTGGGCCACCTGCCTTTTCCTCTGCACCCCGACACCCAGGCGGCAGCGCGCTTCTTTGGGCCCCCATGGCTGCGCATTTGGGAAACCACAAAGCCGCACTTGGTGTGTGCGTTTCTCCAGATGGAGAAGAGGTGCAGAAAGAGGGAAACAGCAGGTCAAACTGAGTGAGCGGGAGAGAAAGAGGAGGGACGGGCCGCAGAGGGGGAAACAGGCGGAGGTAGCTGGGGGTGGGACACTGAGGAAGGCTCCTTACTGTGAAAAATGAACACCCATCCATTTCCCATCGCGTGAAAGCATGGGATAGAAACCTGTACAAGACTCAGAGAAAGATGGGTGGGCGGAGGCAGCAGAGGAAGGTGAGGCAGATGACCGGCAGAGGGGAGGACAGAAACGCTAGCCCAGGAGAGTCTCGGAAAGATGGGCATGGGAGGCAGCAGCGGGCACGGAGGGCCAAAGCAGATCCCTGGGGTCCCTACCAGGCTCCTCCTGCATCCTCCGTCTACACTGGGCAGCCAGCCACCTCCCCAGCACCCCATCAAGCGAGTTCCCCTTCTGTAGAAACCAGAGAGACCCGAACTTGGGGCACACAGAGAACCAGGTGGTGGCTGTCACATTCTAAAAGTCTCTGGGTGGTGCCGAGCCTTCACACCATTAACTCCTAACCCAAAGCTTGAGGGTTCGCGCCCATCCAGAGTCACCCTGCGAGGGCAAAAAAAAGACACCTCAAACTCACTGCATTGAGTCTACTCTGACACTCAGCGATCCTCTGGGGCGGAGTAGCACTGTCTCTGTGGGTTTCTGGGACTGCAACGCTTTACAGGGAGTGACGGGTGGTTTCTCACTGCCAACCTGGAGGTTAGCAACTCCACCTTTCCCTTGGAAGAAAGCCCTGGGCGATCCTCTTTGGAGAAATAGGACATCGGAAGTCCTGGGACATGCAGTTTTACCCCAGACTCGCGTGGGGGCGCCATGAGCAGGTGTTGCTTCGCAGCAGTTAGCCACTGGTTCCCCGGGCTGATGCCAACTGGAGCCCCTTATCTTTCCCGGTACCCAGACCCACGAGCAAGCTCAATCTCCCCCCAACGCCTGCCAGTGCAAACAGAAGCTTCTCTGGGGGTGGGTGAATGGTGCCACCGCCAGCATCTCCCACTACACCCCGGGTGCCTACCCCCCAGAAACCACTGTTTGCAATTCATAATGTTCTGCCTGATGAGTGGTTGCTAAACCAGCCCAGGGGGGCGGTGGGGCCGTCCTGTGAGGACACCAAAGATGAGACCTGGGCAGATCCACCCTGAGATCGCAGACAAGCATATTTAGAAATGGGGAGGGAATGATCAGAGGTCACAGAGGGCTCCTGGAAGCCACACCGGGAAGTTGGCACACTCCGGTCAGCATGTCGTCATCTTACGCTCAGAACAGGTCACCTGCAGGTCCGCCCCACTGCGCCACCACTCGCAGCAGCCACAAAGGAAAACAAGAGAGAGGAGCTCCGGGTGACTCTCGCCGGAACCGGGAATACGCTGTCGGGTAGAACACTGTTATTTTGACTTAACTTAAAAGTCTTGTCAGACGGTGTGACTGATTCAACTCTATGCACCGGTGTCTTTGATAAAAATAAAAAGAGCCCCCCAAAATGAGGCAGGAGCTAGAGGCTACAGGGCGTGTGCTCCCCCGGGAGAAGGGAGAGACTCTGGTCACAAGCATCTGCTCTCTAGCCCAGCTGGTACTGAGGGTGGACCTGGCGGGCCAGGCACGTGGTGCCTACCACTCTCCTGTCCTCCAATCACGAGGTACAGGGGGCAAGCAAAATCCCCTCACCCACTCCACACAAAAGGGCCATCAATTTCACACCTGGGACCTACCCTGGACAGACGGCACCCTTACCCAGGCAGTTTTCCTGTCCACAATCGGCACTGGGCAGGATGGTTTCAGAGGCCCCTCCCCACTGGGACACTGTGCTCTGCAGTTCAGGATAATGAACTAGAATCTGGGCCAGATCCATTTCCACCCCAGAGACTGGGGATTACTCTTCCCCCACCCCACCACCACAGGAAGCCACCAGCCGCTGTCTCAAGATCGGGGTCACAGTCAGCTCTACCCCAGATCCCAGAGATGGACCTAGTCAAGGCTTGTGGCCTGTGGTCAGAGGCCCTGCCTAGATGTCCTGGGGTGACTGGGCCTCCCTAAAGCTCATGCAGAATCCAAAAGAGTGAGAGCCTGGCGCCATCCCCGCAGACACCCCCCGTGCCCCCACATGGGCTCTTCAGTCAGGGATGTTGCTGAAGTTAGGACTCGCCCCAGGACGTAGGTACGTGCTCCCCACGCTAGACAGATGCTGAAATGAATGGATCAGGAAGCATCACTGCATTCGTTTGAAAGCAGGTCTCCAACCCAGCTTCCCAGAGGTCACCAAACGAAAGGACTGCTGGCCCTTTGCCCTGGGGCGCAGACTCCCTGGCATGAGACTCCTCTCACCAGCCCTGGCCCCCAACAGCACCCCTACACTCACACATACACCTCTGAGGGCTCACCACCCGCCAGCCCTACCCAGCTAAACACCAAGAACAAGCTATAGAAGCAGCCTGGGGCCGTTTGTTTAATCATCTAAATGGAGTTTCCGTATTATTTGCACAACTGCTTTCTGGTAAATTGGGTGGCCTCACCAGGAATGCTGTTGAGGGCTGCCGTCAAGCCCACTCCGACTCGGGGTGACCTCATGTGTAATCAATGGAAACGCTTCTGGGCCCCAAGCCATCTTCCCGTTGACTCCGAGGTCGGCAGACCGCCCTGTGGCAGCTCTGTTCCACCAAAGGTTTTTTATGGACTATGTGTGGGAAGCCAGGCTTTTCTTCTTGGTCTGTCTGTCTTCATCTGGAGTGTCTCTCCACCATGGGGACCCTCTGGTTACATGAAATGCTGATGCCATAGCTTCCAGCCACATAGCAATATGCAAGCCACCACAGGACAACTGACTGACATCAGATGGTGACTTCAGAACTTCCTTCAAAGGTCCTGGCATGGTCCCAAGGAGCAGAGAACCCTGACACGGCCACTAGGTAGCTCCAAGTGCCACCTCCAATGAGGCTGGGCAAGATCAGCACCAACTGCATAGGGCCAGCTGGGGCCTGATGTCTTAGTTTCAAGGAAGAGGCTTCCCTTATGCAATGGAGCGCACTCCCTGCTCAGACCTGCTTCCAGGCAGGAGGCCCACCCGCCCCAGGGTCACAGCCCCATCCTGAGTGTTCACAGGACTGTCACTCAGCTATGGAGCCACACTGCCCCCTCCTCCCCTCCTCAAAGCTACGGCCTCTCTGGGACCAATGTCTTAAGAGACCAAAAGTCATCAGGACCCTGCCCTTGGGGTCCTCACCATCTCAGTGGGGGACAAGATGTACATGCTTAAGATGGCTAGATTGTCAATCAGGGCACAGAGAGAAATGGAAGCTACTGAGGCTGAGAGTGAGGGAGGCTCACTGCGAGTAGGTGAGTTTGAGGAAGGCCTCCAGGAGAGGCGTCACTCAAAGGGTGGCTGTGGGTGACATTGAGGCAAGGTCAATTGGTCAATGACTGGGAATGCAGGAGACAAGGAAGGTACATGTGGATAGCAATAAACTAACTTCTGTCAGTCGATTCCAGCTCTTCGTGGCTCTATGGCACAGAGTAGAACTGCCACCAAGATTTTCCAAGACCATCACTTTTTAAAAAAAATCATTTTATTGGGGGCTCATACATCGCTTTTCATCATACATAGTTCAATACATAGTTATATATGCTGTGCCAAGCACCTCCACTTGCCTGCCCTCATCAACATTCTCCCAACATCTGCCTTTCCACTTGGGCCCTTGATATGAACCCCCCTTCCCCCTCCAACCTTTCCCTCCTCCCCCCAGTCCTCATTACTCTGCGACTATCACTTTTTATGGGCGCACATTGTTCTCTTAAGAAGTAAGTGGCTGGTGGGACCAAACCACTGACTGTTTGGTTAGCCACCCAGCACCCGAACCACCTCCTGGCCAGAGTTCCTGAAGAAGAGTAAGTAGCCCCCAAATAGAGGCAAAAGTTAAATTTGCCTTTCACATAGACGACCTGGATTCCCACCAATGTACCTCATCCATAGCAACCCGTCTGCCAGGGGAAGGTTGTGTGTTGTTAGGATTCTGAATTGGATTCCATGGAGCTACCAGACTGAGATGGTCTAGAAAGAAAAGTCTGTGATGCCTATGATTGAGGCCCAAGAGTCAGCCGATAAAAACCCTACTCGTTCATATCCTACTCGCAACCAGCCAGGAGGATGGGGCGAGCCCAGGCAGCAATGCATTCTGCTGTGCACAAGGTCCCTGAGTCGGGACGGCTAACAGCAAAGATGGTGAATACTTTGAAGTGGGTAGTCAGGAAAAGGTAAGGCGAGAAAGGTGGTAGGTTGAGGCAGACAACCCAAAATACTACACTAAAGTGTGTGTGGGCTTTATCTCATAGGAAGTCCACAAGGTCTTCAAACAGAACAACGTTTTAATAAAAGGAATGTCTTGGGGGCTGGGGGGTAATCAGACTGGAGCAGGGAGCTTTGGTTAGGAACTATATCAATGATACAAGCATGCTACAGGGAATACAGCCTGAAACTAGGGAATCGCACACAGAGAACAAAAAAGATGCAAATTGCGTTCTGAAACACTGGCAGAATTGGTAAGTAATCAGATCCAGGGGGACAAACTAGAAAGTCACCGAGGAGTGTGAGGCATGAGCCCGGGCGTCTTTTAAAATGAGGTGGCTCTTCTGAGGACCAGGGAAACCAGGAGATGAAAGATAGCGAGTATAAGATATTACTGTGCTATCCGGGTGCGCTTGTACTGAAAAAACAACTGGAGACACAGGACCAGCGGGCAAACGAAATGTCTGAAGAGAGAATCAGACTTGGGGAGTTGTCCACAGGGAGTTAGCGTCAACCTGCGGAGTCGGGAATATCTAATGGGGGAGAAGACGAAAGAGCAGAAAACTGAAGACCCGCGGGGGGCCTGGCCACCACGGGGGCAGAGGGAAAGACCCCAAGATGAAGGAGTGGAGAAACAGGAAAGGATGGGGCCAGGGGAGCAAGAAGAATGAAACAGTAGCTTTGGGGCCAACCTCACATGGCAGAAAGTAGAACTGTCTGTCTGTAGGGTTTTCTTGGTTGTAACCCGAACAAGAGCAGATCACAAGACCTTTCTGCAAATGCACTTCTGGCTGGACTCGAACCGCCAACCTCGCAGTGGCATCGTGAAAGCTCCGTCCTCACCTTTCTCCTCCATCCATCTACCTCGATGGCTTCCTGCTTACTGACCACGTAGCATTGCGGGTTCACGATAGGGAGCCTCTATCACTAGACCTTTGGCGCTTCCGTGCTAGCTACATAAATCTCATTAGTTAATTAGATCATTAAGAGTGGTTTTCAGCCTCCTTCAAACTGGTTTGAGCAGGATTCCTGGGAAGTTCAATCTGGAGCTTGGTGAGTCCCCGGCTTCGTGGGAAGGTGGCACGTTTCCCAGGGGAGGAGAAATAAATCACTGGGATTTCTGAGTTTGGGAGCCCTCCCCGCCTTCATTCTGCAGGCTTCTGTTCCTGCCCTCAGAGAAAAGGTGGGCCATTTCCAGAGCATGGGGTACAGTTCTCCAGAGTCACCTGTGGCTGGGGAGGCCAAATTCAGCTCAGAAGAAAAGCGTGGGAGGCCCACTCTCCTAGCACGGGGAGCTATGTTCCCAGCAACGGGGCCGTTGGCCACAGGGCTTCCACCAGGTGCGGTTCTGCTTCACCCCTGTAGAAAGCTTTTGTCCCCACCCCAAGTGGAGGGGATCAGAATTTCCATCGATGGTCCCTCTGCATATACTGGCCTTAGCTATGCAGCACAATCAGACAGAGCCAGGCTTTTCCCTCTCTACAGCACGAAGCACATTCCTATTGGACTACACTCTCTTGATGTCCAGCATCATTCCAGGACTGAGGTCCTCAAACTCCGGCCCTTGGGCCACATGCAGCCCACCAAGGACTTTTATCCAGCCCCGCTGGGTGTTTTTGCCACCGCTGCTGTCCTGCTTAGCAGCCGACTCATCCCGGGCTGGCGGCGAATTTGTTGAGAGTTTTTATTTTTAACAATAGTCCCGCCCTCCAACGGTCTGAGGGACAGTGAACTGGTCCCTTGTTGAAAAAGTCTGAGGACCCCTGTTAGGTGCTGGGTCACTCCGTGACCACTCCCAACTCAAAACACGTCTCGAGGTGGAGGTGGTGCTGCCCTAGGATGAGAGAGTCACAGAAACCCAGTCTTAGGAGGGCCACTCACACTCTGAGACCCTGTGTGATCAGGCAGAACTGCCCCTGGGGGGCTTTGTACCTGTAATCTTGACTAGAAGAAACCCTGCTGGTTACGTACTGGGCTGGTCACAATGAGGTCTGCAGTTCGAACCCACCAGCCAGTCCACAGGAGAAAGAGGAGGCTCTCTCCTCCCACCCTGGGGCAGTTCTCTCTGACTTGGACTCAGCTGGATAGCAGGGCTTTTGGTGTTTGCATTAGGAGTCTTTATGGGAGGGAGCAGCTCTTGGTCTCCCAGAGCTGCTGGGGCGGTTAGAAGTGCTGACCTGATGGTTTGCATCTCAGAGCTCAACCCCTGCGCCTGCAGGGCTCCTTGATCCACGTTCTCGAGAAAGACAAAATAAGGAAAGGTGAGCCAAAGTGTGAGTTTGAGACTGTGTGGCGAGGGAAGACCTCACACAGAAAGCGACCCCTGCACAAGATCCAGAAGTCAAGGAGGGCAGAACGTTATTCCAGACAGAGGGAAACGCTCCAAGATCCCCGTTCTAGATTGGTCCGAAGACAGGGAGGCTAGCGAGGTGGGCGCTTCAGAGTGGCACTCTTACAGTGCTGAGCACACAACAAGTGCCAAATAAAGGCTTCCCGAAGGGTGATTTTTCAAACTGCCATTTCCGGAAGGACCTGGTTGCTGATGATACAATACAGGCTGTTTGAACGATCAGCATCCCGCCCTGTGGCAACGGCGGCTGCCCTGGAGGCCCCCAGCCCGGGGAGCCTCCTTGGAGCGTGTCTCATTACGGAGCAGGTGAGCGGGACTCCCGGGGCCCTCCCCGTAATTAGGACAGTGTCTGAGCCAGGGCTCTATTTATAACCCCCCAGCCATCAGCAAGCCACCCAGACGAGCCGCGGGGGTCCCGCCACCGCTCCTATACCAACATCTATATGCGAACTGATTACCACAATTAATTTAATAGGGATTCCACCACACAAACAATGTATCATTTTATTAGGAAACTCTATAAATGTCAGTGGTGCAATTCATTTTTATTAATTTTCTAAAATGAAATTAGCAGTGGCGGCGGCCACAAACAGAAGTGGTATTGCCTTCCCATTCAGCAGCGTATTGGTGTCATTAATGCCTTAATACCAGGAGGCCGGTTTGTATGAACTCAGCAGTTAACAGCACCAATTAATTTCAATACTTGAGGCGGGAGGGGTTGGGGGACCCAAACTCAACTCAACAACTAATTTAGGAAGGTCCTTGAACTACCATAGCAACTTTTCCTCCTCCTGGGACGAGAGCTTTCAAGTGTAAACACCGGCACGGATCTTATTATACTAACAGGAACCGTCCTGCCTCCCTCCCACCCGCTGGCCCTCAGGAAGGAAATTCCCCCTTCCACAGTCTGCAGACAGCTTGGCTGCCTGCAGTCAGAGCCCTTCACAGACAGCAATGTCCCTGTGCATGAATGCAGACCACAAACATTATCTCACTGGGTCCTCACCGTGACTCCCTGGGTGGCAGGGCAATATGAACTCTGTGTGTACCTACAGAAATGAGTGGGGGCTTCCCCTGCTGGTCAATGTGCCACGTGGCTGATGCGCTGGAAGCTGTGTCACCCATCTTTCCCATGCCAGCAGAGCCACCCATTGTGGAGAGGGCTCATGGAGGCTTCTAGACTAGGGTGGATTAGGAAGCCTCGGGGCCGGGGGAGTGTCTGCTTTGAAAACGCGCCAGTGAGAATCCCGTGGGCCAAGGGAGCACTGTCCACTGTCGTGCTGGGGGAGGAGCCTCCTGTGTGGGGAGGTGGGAAAACACTCAAAAAACACAGGGGCATTCCACAAGCTCTTGGGTAAGGGAGTGAAAAGATAACGGTATTCTCCCAAGAACTTTTGGAAACCTGTCTGGTACGAATGAGCCTAAAGATGACACCGGACCTGGATGACATTCTGCTCTGTTGTGCACAAGCGTACTGAGTGCTATGCCCACTCCAGGGCGGTTGAGAACAACAACAACACGTGATCTGTTTAAAATCACAAAGCTACGTAGCGACTGAGACAGGCCTCCAAGTCACATCGGTCCAGCTGCCTTCTCTTCTGCCACCCTGCCCCCTGGCCACCTTGGGGTGGGGCATTTCCTCGTTCCTGTCATTATAGATCCAAATCAAGCACGGCCACCAGGGACGTTCACTTCTCCACCGACACCCAAAGTCCTCACGCTGACCCATGAAGTAAATAAACCCTTCCCCTTGAGAAATTCTGTTCGCTTCTCAGAGAGATTTTGGTGGTGGTAGAGAGTTAGGACACGTGTCCGCCCTAGCAGAGAGCAAGGGTCTGGCCCTGGGTCACATCGGGTGTGAGAAGCACTTTCCGACTACAGAGAGTCCGTCCGGAGAGTTTCGCCCAGGACGGGAGGGCGTATGCAGAGACTGGGGTTCTGCTTGAGATGGGAGCTGCCCTGGGGAGTCAGGAAGTAGCGACAAAACAGCAATCAGATGAGGTCTTTTCTCCCTGTGGAAACTAGAGCAGCAGCACTCTACAGGCGAGGCCCCAGTCCAGCAGCTCGCCTCACCTGCCAGCCTGTTAAAAATAATGCCTTTCAGGGGCCCCACCCCAGACATACTGACTACAAAACACTAGGCGCGGGGGCCCAGCAACCTGTTTGAGTCCTCCAGGGAATGTTGAAACCCCCCAGTGCCTAGTAAAGGACACTGGTGGTGGGGGGGGAGGAAGGGCCCCATGCCAGACTTCCCAAATTGGATAATTGAGGTGCAGTCACCAAATATTAGATTAGCTCACCCTTTACACTCCACTCCCCAACCCCTCCCTGCCACCCTATGGAAAAGTGCTCTTCTCAGCCCCAATCAGTCTGCGCTTGTGGGCCTTGTGGCCAGCGAATATTAGCAAGTGTGTCAAACAATGCAAGCGGGCTCGCTTTCAACTTGAAAGCTCCCTTCCTCCTCTATGGGGACCAGCTATGACTCCTTCAGTCTCCGTCCTAGAACAAAAAAGACTCGTCAAGTAGGCCTGAGCCCGGCCAAAAGTCACAACCAACCCACCTACTCATGAGCAGGAAAGAAAAATTGTTACAAGTCACTACGTTTGGGGGACTCTCTGTTACACAGCATGAGCGCAGCCAAAGCTGACTGATGCAGATCATTTTGTGTGATTGCCAAGGAAAGGACGGCCCCAGAAGATTGAGGAAAGAAAGGTGCTCTCCCAGGTCTCAGACGGAAAAGCAAACACGTCAGAACCAACCAATAACCCCGTCTGGGTGTCTCAAATGAAGGGAAAGAACTCTCTTTTACTGTGAGGAAGAAAGAGGCCGTGGGGTTCTCAGTAATAAATCTCCCTCAATGGTCTCCAACTAAGACAGGCTTTATTTTCCCCCAGAAACAATGTTAACCAGTAAAAACCTAAGCTTTGCCACAGGATATCTAAAGTATCTTCTAGGATGAATAAACTTCTTAGTGGGCAAGACTCCCTTTCTTCAGCACCCAGAAGGATGAACAGGTCAAGGTGATGGCCAAGGGCTCTACCCTTTAGACCCGCTTAACAAACCCACCCACTCTGGAGCTTCGGACCAAAGTGAAACAACAGGGCTTTTTGCTTCTTCAGTTCAAACCCACAGACCAAGCACGCACTGAGTGGCACTCAGACTTAACACCTTTCAAACTAATAAACACTTGACCCTACGTCACAGCTCTTGGAAGAGAGACACCAGGTGTTTTCGTGGCTCTAGAAAGTAACAAGAATACAGCAGGGAAGCACCTGTCCCGAGAGGCCGCAGCAGCTTGATGGCCAGTCAGGGGTTTGATTTGCTTTGGGGAAAAGGTCACATTCCCAAAACAAAAACTTAAGAGTTTGGGGGTGGATAAAAGAAGTTCCCCTTTAAAATAAGCCCCAAATCCCAACATCATGATTCTTTACAAGCCAATAGCAACGATTACAATGGCAGAACCCAGGCCAGCTATGTTTTAGCCAATTTCCTCTACCCCTGAGTGATGAGAGAAGCCAGTTGTTTGGGGTAATCTGTAGGGTTAAGGATGCTTACGGCACAATGAACTGGATGTTTAACCACTGTTTGTAATTGGGGGTGGGGAGGAGGATCATCTTACCAGCCATCGAGAAGAGCTTGACTTTCTGTTTGAAAAACACCTTCAGATACAAGTATGCAGTTATCTAATTTCCCTTGGAAAGAAAACTACCCCAGTTCTAGAAAGCACTGGTGGTAGGGTAAGTACTTTCCTGAGATCACCACTCAATGACCTGCCTGCCTGCCACAGCCCCCAAGCACCCGGTTGAGGCATTTGCTAAGAGACCATGCAGCGAGAAAAGTTCCACAAATGAAACCACCAGGGAAAACCAGTGTGGTGGCCGTGGCACTGCCTTGAACCCGGCGACCCTTGTTCACCACCACAGCCTGGGGTCAATTCACCAGGCCTCCGCGTCACAAGTTACCGAGCACCACATGGCAGTTCCACAATATTGCCCATGCATCCACTGGCCAGATCAGGAAATCAATGAGAATCAATCACTGGGGCCGTTCAAATTTCAAAAACAGCAAGATCTGGGACATTACCTTGTCTTAGGGGATGTGGTTAGCCATTCTTCGTGTTTCTCAAATGTTATTAAATAAGCTGCAATTTCCTGCAACAGAAGAATAGAAAGATAATAACAACAATTAGCTCACATTGGACCCAGAGAGGCAAGAACGTTTTCTGCTGTTTCCTGCATGAGGCTGGAAACTGACAAAAACTTGACTGGGAAGCAGGGGGGAGCCCTTGTGTCTAGTCTGGTTTGCTAAGAGTGTTTTCTATGTTGCGGTTGTTGTTTTATTAAACGCCTTTTCCGTTCAACCTGCCGTCCAACAAGAATCAAAACCTTGGGTTTCAAAAGAGAAATCTCTGGCAGGGACACACACACACACACACACACACACACCATTTTTCTGTGGGACGGGAACATCAGACACTGTCTCGGGCATGGAGTGTCATTAACGCAAGGGAGGGAGCACCATGTGACCACAACAGGTCCCCACGCAGGCAAGGTCATCATGGGAAAGTCAGGTCCGCTGTCTTCTGAAGCTGGACGGATCTTCCATCATTGTCACCAGAGCCGCCGCCTCCTCACAGCTGGATGTCCAGCCCCCCCACCCGCCCACCCCCCGAGCCGAGTCGCACCAAGATTAAAAAGAAAGGATAAAGCCATAGTCCAAAGAGAGAGGGACTGAAAAATAAGTTGACCTTTCCCACTCCTGATAGCTGGCGCTATTGAGTGGCTCTCCTGAAAGAAGAGTTTAAGGCAAAGATGGAGAAAATGTGGGCACCTGAAGGTAAATTAAATATTTATAAACACAACAACATCACTGTGGATAGAATTACTGATTTATTAATAATTTCCATAAAAAGCCAGTGGGTGACATCAACATAAGTCATTGCTTCAGCTCTGAGGCATGACATGGTCCATTACTTCCAGCTCCAAGCGGATCTGCTAATGTGAAATTGGCAGGGACTGTAAGTTAAATGAAGGCTCGGCTAGTACACATGCCCCTTGCTCTTGGTGTCGCTACAACACGGGGCTGTTGCCCTTGACTATCAAGAAAAAGCTGAGAGGAGGCCTCCATCCCGCTCTCTCCACGGCCAGCTTCCTAAACAGGCTCACCCCGGCCCACACAGCCCCGCCCTGCTGCCAGCCACCCACGGGTTTGACTTCCTGGAGCTGTCCCAATGCTGAACTGGACCTCACTGCAAAGGAAGAGATGACCCTCCCAACAGAGCCAAGAGAGCAGGATAAAGTAAGAATGCTACCCATACCACGTCGTAAGAAGGCCCCTGAGTCCAGATAGAGATCGGTCCTCTCCTAACCATGGAAGCTGGACACTCACCGGTGACTGTTAACCAAGCCGGCCCAAGCCACCTCCTTCAAGCGCCTGGACAGCAGAAACCTATGGCCCACCCAGGGCTGCCTGCCGTCAGGCTCCTGTTCTCGGTTGCCGAGCATGAAACTACGAACTGAGCAGCCGCTCAATCAGCACCGGGCTCTCTTCCATCCCCGGGCCTTTCTCTGTGTTCCAGTTCCTCTCCTGAGAGAATTCCTTGCCTGGGCTCAAGCAACCCAAAGGCGTGGCGGTCCAACAGGTCTCTTTTTTTGTGGTTTAAATTTTGGTGAACATTATACCCTGCCATACACTATTGCCACAACCGCTTCGTGTACTGATCCATCATCGGCACTGATTACGTTCTCCACGCTGGGCCAACATTCTCCCCAGCCCTCTTCCAGTTGTCCCACCACCCTTGACTTAGCCTCACTGCCACCCAAACTCCTTCATCTAATCTCCCGGTAAGGGAGCAGGAAACTGCAGCTGGGAGGAGAGAAGGGTCTGCTCTAGGTGGCTGTGTTTGTGATGAAGGCAGGGCCCGGGGCTCCCGATACAGGACATGCTCAGCAGCACAGAAGACTCGGAATGCTGAAGCAAGAACTCAGCGTGGACATCCAGAGGGCTGTAGCACTGTGATTTAAAAAAATGGCAGTCCTTACAGAGAAAGAGAGAGAGAGAGAGGAGAAAGCGAGAGAGAGAGAGAGAGAGAGAGAGAGAGAGAGAGAGAGAGAGAAAGAGAGAGAGAGAGAGCCAAGTTCACAACCCTAGGCTTCTCTGGAGCCCTGGCTCTCTTCACCCCTCTCTTCCTGGATTCTGCACACTACATCAATGCTGAGAAGGACAATGTGACTGTCAAGATGAAGGAATTCACTACAGGTTCCAAAGCAAAGACTGTCCAGCTTGCAGTTTTTAAATGTTTAGTTTGTCCTTTGGACGTTCAAAAAGAAAAAGTGCCGCTGCCGAGGTACAATGTCTGTGTGTGGCAGGGACTCAGAGGACAGGCTGCAGTCGGATCCCACAGATGGATTGCTCTCTGGCTGTTTGGCGTCAGGCCGCATCCTGCAGACCAGGAAGGCAGGTGAGCCTGCCCAGGCACTCGCCAGGCCAGATCGGGAAGGGCCAGCGGGCAACATAGCGCCTGCACTCGGCCCTGCAGACCCCTTGCATTCCATGTATTAGGTAGATGAGTGCTCAGCCTCCACTTGCAGGTCAGTCTGGGCCTGTCTGGCCCAAACAATGTGCTCTGTGCAAAGTTCATCTCGGGGGTGAGTCAGCTGTGGGCCAGTCAGGTCCAGAGGTTACCATCAAGGACATAGAAGGCTCCTTTTGACCTATTGACCTCACCCACCTCATCACACGGGCTTTATCTAGCTCTGCCCCCCTCACAGGCATCATTGGGCCTCTGGAACCTTCTCAGCAAGGACCACCTGTTACAGATTGAATTGAGTCCCGTTAGAATCTTAATCTCTGTACACCCCTCCCTAAACCCTTCGTGGTATGTAATCCCCATTCAGAACAGGGTTTTCCTTGTTCTGTTGATGGGGCCACATCACTGGAAGGTGTGTCTTAAAGGGAATCATTCTGGAATAAGCAACCCATGTCTTTTAAGAGCCCTAGTAACACAGGGGTTAATGGCTTCATGGTTAACCACAAGGTCA
>PVJH01036543.1:0-18699 GCA_004026705.1 Nesogale talazaci | reverse complement strand
GGATGCTAATCGACTTCACGAAAATGACTATGGCTAGGTTAATAAATGAAATTTGCTAACATAGGTTGTGAAACTAAGTTTAATTCTGAATATACAGATAGTACCAACAACTCTTTGACAAAGTGAGGGAACGTCTGTGAGGAGTCCTGCGTGCCTATGTGCCTTTCTCACAAGGAAGGTGCCCTCGATGAACGAGCTGTTTTAACCACAAGTACAAGAACCCCACCCCCCCCACCCCAAAACAGCACTTTCGTAGGTTTTGCTTTGCGCGTACCTCCTCCGACGGACCAGCATCCTGACGCGCAGGATGCTCCACAGCCGCCGCCGCACCGGAGAACGCCAAGCGGAAGCGGCACCGCTGCCCGCCTTGGCCGAACTACCAGTCCCAGCGGCCCCTTCGGCGACGCGCAAGCGTGGTGGCGTTGCGCCGTGGCGGCAGCGCCGCCGCAGGACGCAGGGAAGGCTACTAGCGGGTGGCGACGCGGCGGCGGCGGCGGCGGCGGCAGTGGCAGTTCGCGGCGAGGTCGACGGCTCCGACCCCCGAGTGGCCCTCCGGTGGACCTCCATGCCCTCCTCTGCATGAACACAGTGGTGAGTACGCGCCCCCCGGGCACCCGCGCCGGGCGCTGGTCCCCTGCCCACCGACCTCACAACTCCGGCCTAGGGCCTCCGCCGGAGCCTCCTCCGTCCTGCTGACTCGCGGGGCCCCGGCCCCTTCCCTTCTGTGTCGAACGTGCCACGGGGGTGGAGGGAGACCGGGTTGGGCCCCCAGGCGCGGGGTGACGGCGTGCGGGGAGCAGGGTCGCCGGAGCTGGAGAGGGAGGAGGGACGCGTGGGGGATGGGAAGGCGCCGGAGGACCAGGGGCGACTTGGGGTTGGGCACCGAGGCGAGCGACCGGGCCGGGAAGGGAACTGAGCGCAGACTCGGGGAGGACGCGCGGTGCCTCTGGGGTGCCGCGGGGGAAGAGGTGGTGCTTTGGGGACGCTGCCTCGCGGGACCCGTGAGGCCAGCGGGGAGCCCGTCCACCTCGCACATGCAAACGGCATTTGTCATCCCACCGCCGGGTCTGGACGGGAGAGAGAGAGAGAGACCCAGGGGACTAGGTCGCTATCCAGTCCCCTTCCGTCAACTTCGCCTCGGACCGCGAAGCCCGCACGTAAGGGCTGCTAGCTGGGCGTATTGCAGAAATAAACTGTGGGGTGTGTTGTGTTGTGTTTTTTACAAATCTGCACCAAAACAGGGAAGCGCAGGGATATGTCTTCGGGTGAGAGCCAAGTGAACGGAGTTTTTATTTTTAAATTGTTACAAAAATCAGTTTTCTGCGGTACTTTGATCTGGAAAGACTTTTTGATGTGGGCTCTGCCAGGTGATGGGTTTGCTTCTTGAACTAAAATTGCAGCTTTAATTAATTGCTGAATGAAATCGATGTTTTCCTTCAGTTAGGCATGTAGGTGACAAACCTCAGGATATTAGCAATGCCTGTCACTTTGTCGTTAATAAAAATTACAGATTTTTGGTATGTTCATAACTACCTTAAAGTGTTGTAAATACCTCAAAATATTACTTATGCTTCTTACTTTTGAATTTATGGTAGGTAGTAAGTCTTTTCGTGGAAATGTTGTTTAATATGGGAATAAAGCCACCCATGATCTCGAATTGTTAGTATATTTTTAAAAATTTGTTTTCACAATTGATTTTAGTGTAATTGGTTTCCTCTGTAATACCTTGTATTTATGGCCTTTAGAAGCATTTTGGCATTATGAGACAACATGAACAAGATGATAGTCCAGATGAAAGAAGGAAGTCATTTGATAAATGAAAATGAAAATTTAGATAAAACAAAACAAACAAAAAAATTCAAGTCTCTGCTGATGCATAGCGATCCTGTAGGACAGTGTAAAACTGGTCCTATGAATTTCCGCTTTTTTTTAATCCTATTATTGGGGGCTCATACAACTCTTAGCACAATCCGTACGTAAGTCCATTGTGTGTCAGGCACATTTGTACATCTGTTGCCTTCATCATTCTCATAACATTTGCTTTCTATTTAAGCCCTTGGCATCGGCTTCTCATTTTCCCCCTCCCTCCCTACTCCCCCCGCCCTCGTAAACCCTTGATAATTAATAAATTATTAATATTTGTCATATCTTACACTGTTCGATGTCTCTCTTCACCCACTTCCCCGTTATCTGTATCCCAGGGAAGAGGTTATATGTAGATCCTTATAATCGGTTCCCCCTTCCTTCCCATCTTCCCTCCACCTTTCCGGTATGGCCACTCTCACCACTGGTCCTGAAAGGATCATCTGTCCTGGATTCCCTGTGTTTCCAGTTTTTATCTGTACCAGTGTACCTCCTCTGGTCTAGCCGGATTTGTAAGGTAGAGTTGGGGTCATAATAGTGGGAAGGAGGAAGCACTGAAGAACTAGAGGAAAGTTGTATGCTTCGTCGTTGCTACACTGCACCTTAACTGGTTCATCACCTTCCTGTGACCCTTCTGTAAGGGGAAGTCGGTTACCTACAGATGGGCTTTGGGTCCTCAACCTGTACTCCCCCTCATTTACAATAATAAAATTTTTAGTTCTTTGATGCCTCATACCTGATTCCTTCGACACTTTGTGGTCACTCTTCCCTGGAATAGAAAGCCCAGTCTTTCTCCAGTCTGACTAGTGATTGGTGGTTTCCAATTGTGAACCTTGTGGATCCCAGCCCAACGCCACCAGGACCTCACCAAAGATTTGGGTGCAATCACTATAAAAATAGTTTTGAAAAATAGAACAGATGACTGCTCATTCAGCATACTGGAGAGTCAGCAAAAATTTTTTTGAGGAAGAAAGAGAAGTGAATGTTTTGGTCTTTAGATTTTTGTATTAAGCCACCTCCTGATTACAAGTGGAAAAAACCTTCCAACCATTTGTGTGAACCTGTGAAAGGAAAGTTTGCGGTGTCTGGTTTTATTGAAAATCATTTTGCTAATGTAGCCTTTAAAGAAAGACCCAAGAATTTCTTCCTTCACTGAGAAGCAGCAGGATCTCTGTTCAAATACACGTATATATTTCTATTGCTATTACAGAACCCTTGTGGTGCAGTGGTTAAATTGCGTGATTGTTAACCAAAAGGTCAGCAACCAGCTGGATGTGTGTGTCTTGAGGGAAAATGTGGCACTCAGATTCCAAAAAGACTTACAGCCTCTGGCCTCTATAGGCACTGTTCTACTCCACCCTTTTAATCTGTTCTGGAAAGTAAGCATGTCGCTTATAGAGTTGAGTAGTTATTTCCTCGAAGTTCCAGTTAACATTTTTTGGGTAGTTTTTGACATCTCATTGGTAAATTGCCCTTAACATATTTTCAGAATAAGCTGACTTGAAATTCACACCTGCTTGTAATGCACCACTATGCCATCGGGGCTCAGCCCCAGAAATTTTATATTTTGCTAATTCTCTTATTGTATAATGTAGGTCAGTTTTTCCTACTTATTTACCAACTTATACAATATGTTGAGTCAAAATTTCCTAAAGAACAATCTACTTGTTTCTGTCAGAAATTTAGAAAGTAGCTTCGGAGGAGATCCTTGTGCTAAGATTAGCATTGAAAATTTCGTTTGCGGGACTGAACCCTGGTGGCGTAAGTGGTTGAGTGTGGCACTGCGGCCGCAGGCTTGGCGGTTCAAATGCAGCGGTGGCTCTCAGGAGCAGCACTGGGTAGCTCCCATGACCACCAGAGGCAGTGATCCAAAAGAAAAAAGAAAATTTCGTTTGCCCTCTTAATTAACGAAATACAAATGAAAATAAGTGAAACTTCTTTTGTTCATCAGGTGTTTTTTCTTTCTTAAAAAAATCATTTTAGGGCTGAGCCCCAGTGGCGTAGTGGTTGTGCGCGGGACTGCGGGCCACTGGGATGGAGGTTCAATTCCGGCTCCCAGGAGCAAAGGCTGGGCCTCCTACTCCCATCACCTGAAGGCAGTGATGCCAAAAAAAAAAAAAAATCATTTTATTGGGGACTCATACAATTCTTATCACAATCCATACATCCATCCACTGTGTCAAGCACATTTGTACATTTGTTGACAATTCATCAGGTTTATTAGAAATGTTTAACAGTATCGTACTTGAGTGAATATATGGTAAAATGGTCATTTTAGAAATTGCTGTTGGAGTGTGAATCAAGACAGCCACTTTTGAAGACATATTTGCAGTACTTAGTAAAGTTAGACATAGCCTAGAGTATGATTTTACAGCTTCTGGAAGAGCATAAGAGTAGGAGGTGGTGGCAAAGGGGATAATTTCCCCATTGTATATTTGTGTGTATATGTATATACATACATGAATAGTATGCGTAATTATGACTAGAAGCAGCTACGATAACATTCATAGTTAATTCTGGGAAGCAAAACATGGGTACTCTATTTTGTTTGTTGCTTTTTTAAAAAAAATAAAACAGAATTTTAAAGAATTTTAAGGATAGTAAAGTGAACAACCAAATACTCTTCACTTAGATTTGCCAGTTAATTCTGTTATATTTGTATTACATACACATTGATGCAGACATTTTTTGTTAACCATAAGAGAGTTAGGTTTAAATGCCATCAGAGCACTTTACTCACTAAATTCTGCAACTTGTATTTTCCAAGAACAAAGAACTCGTACATATCAATGATACAGTTATCATAGTTAAAAACGTTAGTGTATCATATGATACAAATTCTATATCTAGATTTCCCCAGTTGCCCAAATATTGTCTTGAATTTTTTTGTTTTAATCCAAAATCAAACCACGACTTGCATTGCATTTATTTGTCTCCTTGACTGTAGAATGGTTCTCCAGCCTTATTTTTGTTCTTATCAGTGATAATTTAAAGTTTCTAGATGTGCGTGATTGGAATGTTACATTGGTGATTTTAGGTCTCTTTAAATATACATCAGAGGCCAAGTGATGACAACTTATCGATGCAAAATAGGGTAATACCCACTAGATTTCTGTTGTAAAAGTGCCTTTTTTCCTTTGTAATCTGTGCCATACTAATCGTTTTTACTTTCTCAGTGTCATGAGTTCTTAAATAGGTACAGTATAAAAGGTCCAGCAAATCTATTTGTTTTAACTTTTTGTTGTGGTTTGGGTGCAAGTTGCCAGAGCAAATTGGTTTTTCCATCCAACAATATGATAAACCCATAGATTGGCGATGCTACTCTTAAAATGGAGAAGTGGGGAATCTGGAGTTTTTGTGACGGAGTTGATCTCTGAACTGGACTTTGAATTTTATATCTAACTAGCCATGAAGAAATTGGCAAAGGGTCCTTGGGAATAATTGGACAAAGAAGAAACAAGAGTTTGCAAATCAAGAAAGGACAAACTTAGGTCTTTTTTGTTTTGTTGTGTGTTGAGGGGAGAGAAGCAAATGTGTGAAAGGGAAAAGTGAGAAAAAATGTTATAATGGTAGCTTGGGTTGCAAAAAGAAAACAACCTGGCTACCTAATGTTTCTCCCCATTCTAATCATAAATTCAGTGTGGGGTCATCAGTGAGTTTGGGTTTTGAAATCAAGCAGATGAGCAACAAAACCAAACTCAGCACATTGTCATTGAGTTGATTCAGATTCATGTGACCATAGTGATCCAATTGGACTGAGGAAAACTATTCCATAGGATTTTCAAGACTAAATCTTCATGAAGCAGACAGTGTCATCTTTCTCCCATGGATTAGTACTCGTGGCTTTGAACCACCAACCCTTTAGTTAGCAGCCCACTGCTTAACCCCTACACCACTAGGGTTCCTTATTCTAGATTTTGATTCATCTTCTATATAGTAGCTGAATGACCAGGCAGTGCATTTCTGAAAGATCTGAACCTATTAAATGGAGGTAATAAGTGTTACTTGAGATTCAAAATAATATAGAAAAATATTAGGAATATGGCTTCACTCAATAGCTAGTTATCTTTCTATCTCTTCCTACTCTGTTTCACCTAAATACCATAAACCAGGCTTTATTTTTTTTTGGGGGGGGGGGCATCACTGCTCTCCGGTGGTGGGAGTAGGAGGCCCAGCCCCACTGCTGAAATTGAACCGCCGTCCCAGTGGGCCGCAGTCCCGCGCACAACCACTAGGCCACCGGGGCTCAGCCCCATAAACCAGACTTTAAAGCATGCCTATTTCTTAAGCCATCATGACCATTGTTGCATGTTGTCACTTTCCACTTAGTAGGCTATGTTGTGGGTTTGCAAACTGCTTTCCAGTAATGGCATATGAGGGCATACCACCAGACAAGACGTTGCTGTCTTTCAATGTTATTCTGGAAATTGCGACCATGCATAGTAACACTTGGGGGAGCTGCAGCTGGCAACACCAAATTGAATGCACTTTAAATGTAGTGCTGTGTGCTATTGCGTTAATTCTGACTCATAGAGCAGAGCAGAACTTCCCCAGAGGGTTTCTCAAGAGTAAATCACCAGATGTTTTTCTCCTGTGGAGCTGCTTGCAGGTTGGAACCTTCAACCTTTTGGTTAACAGTTGAGTGACATCACCGCTACATCACTAAGTCTCCTTAAATGTGAGACATTTCTATTTGGATTAGTTTCTTATTTAGGGAGTGATAAGGGGAAAATGATGCTTAAGGTTTATAGAAAGCTTAATGATTTTAGAGGGAAAGTGAATAAATTTGCAGTAGGTAATTCATTTTCTTTTAAATCATTTTTTCAATAGGGGTGAAAGTAGTATGGAGGGTTGGTCACATTATTCTGTAAGCCTCAAAGTAAAGTATGATATTTTTTTAAATGTCTAATTTAAGTATAATTTTTTTTCACTTAATTTGAAAAAACTAGTAAAGATCTCAAATACTATTTTTTACTATAAATTTTGTGAACCTATATAAAAGAAAAAAGCAATGTTGAAAAAGATGAAAATGTTTAAAAAAGCTTTGTGGAACCTTTCTTAACATATTTTCTTCTCTGAAGTTTTTCTCAGGCAAAACATACCTCATCTCAGTTATATATGTGTTTTTCATGTTATAAATGCCTAAGTAAAATTTTGCACACACTTATTTTTATTTATTTATTTTTGGGGGCATCACTGCTCTCTGGTGGTCGTGGGAGCTGCCCAGCCTTGCTGCTGCAGGATTTGAACCGCTAAACCAGTGGGCCGCAGTCCCACACTCAACCACTACGCCACCAGGGTTCAGCCCCAAACTTATTTTTTATGTGGGCTTCTTAAATAATCCTAATCAGAATGTTTTCATTTGTAAGGGAACTAAGAACAGTAATTTTTGACATATATATATATTTTACATATATATATTTGAAAAAGTTTTAGGCACCAAACTATTTAATTTACTTAAATTATAGATAATTAAGATTTTCTTCCATATGCTTACCTATGACTTCTAATATTTTTAACATGTATGAACACATAATATAATTTTGTAGGAAATGTCATAGAAGAGTGCTTCCTTTTTGTTCATAGGCTGAGACCCACTTTTGAACTCTGCAATGCATTGACCCGAGGAGGCAGTAAATATCTGTTGATACTTCATTTCTCATATTTAATATATAGAAATGAGTGGTGGAGTGAATTGAAAGAAAAGCAACTTAGAACCTTATACATATTTAATTTTTAAGTTTGAGATGAGTGAGATACTTGATAAGTATTTATAGCTGAAAGGAAAGTTTAACTTTCATTGCTAACATAATTATAAAACCAAAATTTTGATTATATAAATATTTTGTAAGTCATATTTTATAGGCTTTAAATATTTTCTTGTAGCTCTAAAAACATAGTCAAGATGTCTATTCATTAGGATGTCTGTCCAAGAACATACCTGCTTGGTCTTGCTTCCACATAATGCCAACCCACCTACGCTGGGTATATGTGGAAAGCATGTTGTCAGACGTGTTCAGTTTTTCCCCTTTTTTTTTTGCAACCAATTTTGGTCTTTAATATCTATTTTTTATGACTGAAAAGACAAAGCTGTGGGGTTTTTTATTGGAAAATTTAAAGGACCAAAAAGGAATAATAGGCAAGAATATTAAATGCTTTTTCTCATTTGTTAGGATCAGAGTCAAACATTATTTCACCAGAAACAGTCTTAATTTAGCATACTTGTATTTGTCAAGTTTTTAGCACTTAAACCAACCGTGTTTATTTTCAGCTCACTAACTTGCCTTCTTTCTCTTCTAATGCAGAAGACTGCTATTACTTTATAAATCCTGACTACCTGGTAAAAATACATTAGATATAAAGGTAATATAACTGAAGTAGTAATTGTAAAGTGTTTACAAAGTAGGCTTATGTTCTAGAAAAATTGAAAAAAAGACACCCACCCACCATCACCACCACCTTTCCACCCCCAAAAGACTTCATAAATTTTGTGGGAAAATTCCCTATCTTTCTATTTTATTTTTTCATGAGTTTTTTTTTTAAGCCCATGTATATAGTAACAGAAATTGTTCATCTAGTCTCCACTACCTCCTTTAGAATTCAAGGAATATTAATTTTGAAAACAAAATAACTTTTTTTCATTGATTTTATTGGGGACTCTTACAGTTCTTTTTTTTTTTTGTGGGCATCACTGCTCTCCAGTGGTGGGAGTAGGAGGCCCAGCCCCACTGCTGGAATTGAACCTCCGTCCCAGTGGGCCCCAGTCCCGCGCACAACCACTACGCCACTGGGGCTCAGCTTCTTACAGTTCTTATAATGTTCCATACATCATTTGTATCAAACATGTTTGTATACGTGTTGCTATCTTCATTTCCACGTATTTTCTACTTGACCCCTTGGTATAAACTCCTCTTTCTCCCTCCTTTTTATTTATTTTATTTTATTTTTTCCTTTTTTTAATAAGTCATTTTATTGGGGGCTCATACAATTCCCCTGGCGATCCATACATGCATCAATTGTATGCAGACCACGTATGCACACTTGTTGCTATCATCACTCTCAAAACATCCTCCCTGCATTTAGGCCCCCTCAGATATCTTTTAATACCTTCACTCGTCAAGATTGTGATCATGGATTCCAGAAGGAAGTGACTTGAGTTTTCTTAAGTCAGTCTCTGTTTTGGCATTTCAAAGCATTTGCCTAGGTTGATAGTAGAATTGTGGGTAGGTGCCATCGAGTTGGTTCGGACTGACAGTAATCATACGCACAGCAGAATGATCCTGTGCCATCCGAATAGCTATGTAACATTGTTTAGTTTCTTCTCTTCTTTGAGAAGAACCTTATGTTATGTAAACAATATAAGGTTATGAACTATTTAATTCTTTTTATTGTTTTTTTTGTTTTTGTTTTTTAATTTTTGGGCATCACTGCCTCTGGTGGTCGTGGGCGCTACCCAGTGCTGCTCCTGAGAGCCGCCGCTGGATTTGAACCACCAAGCCAGTAGGCTGCAGTCCCCACTCAACCACTTACGCCACCGAGGCTCAGCCCATGAACTATTTATTTATTATTATTATTTTTTTTGGCATCACTGCTCTCCGGCGGTGGGAGTAGGAGGCCCAGCCCCACTGCTGGAATTGAACCTCCGTCCCAGTGGGCCGCAGTCCTGCGCACAACCACTATGCCACCGGGGCTCAGCCCGAACTATTCTATATCTACAACTTGACGGTCAATTTTTTTCTGAAAAGTTATTTAGCTTGGTAATTTTTTTTTTTTTTATGTACTTCTGAGGGTTCTTTTCAGTTACCACGCAATCAGTGATAAACCTCCCTGACATTGAGCTGATTCCGACTCATGATGAACTTACAGCACAGGGTAGAACTGCCCTTGTGGGTTTCTAAGACTGTAACTTTATGGAAGTAGGAGGCCTCATCTTTGTCCTGAGGAGCAGCTGGCATTTTCAAACTGTAAAGCCCATAACCCACTATGCCCCTAACCACTGACAGTCATGCTGTTTATAGCTTGGAAGTGAATATTGATTTGGAGTCCTGGCAGTAAAATAGTTAACCCACTTAAAGGTTGGCACTTTTGCTCTGTTCTAATGAAGATTATAGCCTAGAAAACCCTTTGAAAGCAGTTCTCATATTCTTTCTAGTTCATTATTTTTGTGATGGTGCACTTTCTTTAGCTCTGGAAAATTATTAGTATAGGAAAATGAAATCAGTATTTATTGAGATTTTACTTATTTCTAGTAAAGTTTGTATTTTTTAGAATTATAACAGAAAAACTGCTACAGTGCTAATTTGAATAAATTGGAATTCTTGAATTGTGAATACTATCTGGCTTTATAATTCTTTAATCTTCAAAGGAATATGCCATTTAATTCCTTGTGCTTGTGCCAGAAATTGTTGATAAGGTCATTCTCTCTTCTATACCGTTTTATCCTTGTTTTAAATATGCTAACTAAAGTTGTAAAACTAACACTTCCTTTTAAAACAATTTCGTTGATATGTATATCTTAAGTATGAGGAAGTATGTTTTTCTGTTACATTAATAATTGTTTAAAATGTACTTAATAGAAAGTAGATATTTTAAATTTAAATTGTTTTGTTACAGTTACATAATCATGCGGAACTGATTTAGTAGCACCTGTCTGATTTCCAACTAGAACATTGTTCTTCACCATTCAGTCTGTTTATTAATTCATCAAACATTTTCAGCACCTAAAATATGCCAAATAGTGGGTTTACAAGATGATGACATCTCGACTTTAAGGTAGAGTTAACATATGAAAATGGTGACTTATTATTAATTGCTAGGATAGAGAGCTTCCAAAATGAGGAAGTGAGTGTCTGAGTCAAAAGAATGTTAAGTAAAGGCTCATCCTTATGGCTGGGGCCCTGTGAGGCCCAAGTGGATTAAATTGGCTAAGGAAAGGATGTAAATAGAGAGTGTAGAGAGTAAAGTCTAGTCTTTAGAATGTCTTGAACACCTATCAGAATTTGAGCTCCTCTTCAACCTTGCGTATCTTGTTCATCAGTGCCCAGCACCTAGTTGGTATTTAGTTAACATCTGTTGAATAAGTGAAGGAAGAAAAGTGAAGGAAGCTAGTGCACAAGTACTGTACTGCTTCGTCCAGTTTTTTGAGTGCAGATGATGTCAGTTAAGAATATTATAAATGGGGGCTGCGCCCCGGTGGCGTAAGTGGTTGAGTGCGGAACTGCAGCCCGCGGGCTTGGCGGTTCAAATCCAGCGGTGGCTGGGTAGCGCCCACAACCACCAGAGGCAGTGATGCCCACCAAAAAAAAAAAAAAAAAAAAGAATATTATAAATGGGCTGAGCCCCGGTGGCGTAGTGGTTGTGCACGGGACTGCGGCCCACTGGGATGGAGGTTCAATTCCAGCTCCACAGAGCAAAGGCTGGGCCTCCTACTCCCACCACCTGAGGGCAGTGATGCCCCCCCCCCCCAAAAAAAAAGAATATTACAAATGCCCGTGATTGAACAAAACATAAAAATTAGAAACTTTCTATGCCTGAGATCTCTTGTAAAGAGAAACAGACATATAGACAAGTTAGTTGTAATATAATGTGATTCTCCTATGTGGCAGTCATGTATTCGTGTGTCAGTTTCATGATCGGGAGTGTAGAGGTGGAGTCTAGCCTGTTAATCTGCAGATAGCCAATGAGGTCTCTGTGTGGGCATGACTTTCTCCTGAGAATTCTGGGAAGTCTCACGGAATTTCCTAATTGGAGAAGAGAGACTTGACTCAGTCTCTTGGAGTGGGTCTACTGATAAGACAAGATCCTGGGCTGAGCCCCGGTGGCGTAGTGGTTGTGCGCGGGACTGCGGCCCACTGGGACGGAGGTTCAATTCCAGCAGTGGGGCTGGGCCTCCTACTCCCACCACCGGAGAGCAGTGATGCCCCCCCCCCCCAAAAAAAAAAAAAAGACAAGATCCTGAAACCTGGAGGAGCCAGAGGAGAAACCACATGGGCTTGCCTGATGGAGCCAGACCTATGGGGCCCGAGCAGTCACAGAGAGACCCCTGCCAGTGCTGAGATGCTTCTACTGCCAATGGATACTACTGATGGGCCCTGAGCCGTGGAAATGAGCCGTGGGGAGACCCCTGCCAGCACCGGGATGCTTCTACTGCCTCTAGATACACAAGACTCTGCACCCACTGGTCTGTGATTGTCCTGGTGTCATTGCACGTGCTTTGTCAGTTGAAAGGAGATTTTATAGACTGGTATTGGACATATGGGCTAAGATTGAACTTATGACCTAGTACTGGGCTGGGTTGGGATGCTTTCTCAAAGTTCCATTCCTCTTGTATGTAAACCTTTCCCTTATATCCATATGCATGTTTATGAATTTGTTTCTCTAGTCTACCTGGACTAACACATCCTATATATTTATAAGACTTTTTTCAAAGAATACCTTTGTGTGTGTGTGTGTGTGTGTGTGCGCACGCGCACGCACATGCATATGTAGACATTTACTTATTTAAGTACATTAGGCTAGCTGGCAACACTTGGAAGTTGTGACTGTTATTGTTGATCCAGTGGAGTGCCTCTGTGAGGCTGGAACCCCAAAGGGAAATTTTCAGATAGTCACAATGGCCCAAAGTGGTGATAGTGAAAAAATGTCTGAGCTGGAAGTCAAAATCTGGTTGAGTATTATTTTGGTGACTTTAATTTGTCATGGAACAGTTTTAAAGGAACACATCATGAAGTCTGGGTACTACTGGAGACAGTGAAAAAATTCAACAGGTTAAACCATCTTAACAGACTTTAATGTAATAGAACATTGTAGAGCTCATGGAAATAAGTGAAGATAAATCAGAAGGTCACCAAGAAAATTCCTTCCCTGAAGTGATTGATGAGTATAAAAATAATGTAAAAAACTGGACTGAGCCTCAGAGGCATAAGTGGTTGAGTGGGGGACTGTGGCCGTGGGCTTGGCGGTTCAAATCCAGTGGCAGCTCTCAGGAGCGGCACTGGATGGCTCCCACAATCACCAGAGGGCAGTGAGGCCCACAAAAAAAAAAAAAACAAAAGCAAAAAACTCCTGTTTATATCAGCAATGCCTTTGGGGTCAGAACAACCCTTACAAAGGGGTCACCACCTGATTCATAACAGTAGCAAAATTACAGTTATGAAGTAGCAATGAAAATAGTTTTTGTTTTTTTTTTGGTTTTAGGGCATCACTGCCCTGGTGGTGGGAGTAGGAGGCCCATCCTTTGCCCCTGTGGAGCTGGAATTGAACATCCATCCCAGTGGGCCACAGTCCCGCGCACAATCACTACGCCACCGGGGCTCAGCGAAAATAATTTTATGATTAGGGCTTTCACCACAACTTGAAAGGTTGAGAGCCACTGGTTTACATTAAAGAGTTTTCAATCGATGCAACTCTGAATGGCAATTTTGTGTTTCCAAGTGTTTTTCATGATTTTTTTAATGCAATTAAATTTGGTATTTATTTGAATAAAAAAGTTTATAGAGGTAAGTGTGCTTTATTCTAGACTTCAAACGCCATACTTGTGCGTGGTAATAATGTTCTTAGGTTGTGGACAATTGTCCTTCAATTTCACTTTTTTGTTTGTTTGTTTTTGGGCATTACTGTCCTCTCGTGGTCATGGGAGCTACCCAGTGCTGCTCCTGAGAGTCACCGCTGGATTTGAACCACCAAGCCCGCAGGCCACAATCCCGCACTCAACCACTTATGCCACTGGGGCTCAGCCCCAATTTCACTTTTAACAAGTCTTTTTACAAGTGTAAGTTCCACAACATTAGCACATAGTCTGTCTTTCAAAAAGTTTTTGTTAGAAGTTCAACCAAGAGATGTGGGTTGGAAACACCTGTGTTTTGTTTGGTATTTGAATGAAAACTCAAATTAAGTAGCTGTTACCACAGCCAGAAAAAAATCTTCTGTAGACTAATAGGCAAGAGGAACTCTTAAGGTCAATTATTAACAAGGAAATAAAAGTGAGAGAAAGATGGGGCCTTCTACTCCTGTAAACAGTTGCAGTTTTGGAAAGTCAAAAGAGCAGTTATACCCTGTCTTGTGAAGTGGCATTGACTTTTTGACAGTGAGGTTTTTTTTTTAATATAAAAGTAGATAAGTTAAGATTAACTGATTGAGAATTGGAATTGGAGAGATAGGAGTTTGTTTGAATCTTGTCTTTATAACATAGTAGGTATGTCAATATTTTTCTCAACTGTTCAATGAAATTTAGGATTACCTTCAAGGATTAAGTGGGGGAAAAATATGTAAATGCATTTAGCAGAGCTCCTGGCATAAGCAGTCCTTTTAAATGTTACTTCAATGCTAATGTTGCTATGAGTTGTTCCTGATATTAGTAGTTTTAAGGAGTTATTTGCTAGTAATTGTATATTCCTAGCATCTTCATTATGGTAAAATTTCCCACTTGTAGTTATTCATTCCCAAATTTTAGTTCAGCTATCCCTGGTGGCAGCTACTGCACCTGTTGGTATCTTTTTTGTTTCTTTGTTTGTTTGTTTGGGCATCACTGCTCTCTGGTGGTGGGAGTAGGAGGCCCAGCTCCACTACTGGAATTGAACCCCCATCCCAGTAGGCCGCAGTCCCGCGCACAACCACTACACCACCAGGGCTCAGCCCTATAATTTGATTTACTTTTTTATTTTTATTTATTTTATTTTTTTAGGCATCACTGCCCTCTGGTGGGAGTGGGAGGCCCAGCCTTGCTGCTGCTGGATTTGAACTGCCAAGCCAGTTGGCTGCAGTCCCGCACTCAACCACTATGCTACCAGGGCTCAGCCATCTGTTGGTATCTTGGAAGGGAGAACAGGTTTGTTTTTTTTTTGAGAACAATTTTATAGAATTTTCCATTTTCAAATTATTTTTCATAAGTAATTTTGTTTTTAAGCAATGACTTGTTAAGTAGGATGTGGGATTAATTTTTCAAAATATATGGTCCTCTACATTTGGTGCTGAGCTCCTACTTGCCATCAGCTATGTTAGCATCACAATGGAGTTAGAACTTACCCTCAGTGTTTACAGTCCAGTGCGGGAGAGAGAGAAATAGAGATAAAATGTCATTATAATCCCACACGTACTACAAAACCATACTCAGAGTGTAGATCAGCATTCATTTATATTTTAAGTCTCTTGATTTTTTCACAGTGGTTTAGATGGCACACGTACATAACAATATTTTTTAAAGTATCATTATTTGTAGGTATGCCACACATGTTTTTGAGATTGTTCTGACCAGCTTATTATAGAATGAAAAGCAGCAGTTTATTTATTTGTAAATGAAGCTGTATTTGAAAACATATCTCTTCATATCATAGTTCATATTTTGCTATGTCTATTTTTTGTGTGTGTGTGTGGGGGGGGGTCATCACTGCCCTCAGGTGGTGGGAGTAGGAAGCCCAGCCTTTGCTCCATGGAGCTGGAATCGAACCTCCATCCCAGTGGGTCGTAGTCCTGTGCACAACCACTACGCCACCGGGGCTCAGCCCTTGCTATGTCATTGAAAACATTTTGTGCTACCTCTTTATCTTGTACAGTTGTTTAGTTGTAATTAGATTGTGAGCTCTTTGAGATTAGGGGACTTGACTGGGCTCCAGTAAAACTCATAATACATATGTTGAATTAATTGAATAGAAGCAGCAAGAAAGATCCAAAATATTGTGTTCTGTTTTTATTAAAGTTTCTTATATTCAGAAGCTTTTGTAGAGCAGTAATCATTTTGTACTTCCCACTTGTGGGATCCAGCCCCACATCTGGATGGATCCTAAGGATGATTGTATAATTCAAGGGAAGAAATTAAGAGATAGACAAAAGTTTTGGGGTGCTCAAGTTCACCATGGCATCAGGAACCAGGTCCAAGTAGGAGAGAGAGAATCTATTCTTACATTACCTTACATAGTCTCAGGCAAGCCCCCTTAATTACAGAGAACCACATACTTAACAAAGTGGGCTGTCCCCTAACTTTAGGGGTCCCTGAGTTCATTGGAGAAGTAACCTAACCCCAGTGCTAGAAACAGTTAATGGGGAGTGACTGTCCCATGAATAGGGAGAGCAATGGCAATATGTCTGCTCCTACAGGTAAAGCTGCTCGCCAGATAGCATTAGCCATGTGCCTGTAATAAGTAATTTTAAGGTAGCACTATTATGGAGGATATTGTGTGGATTAATTTTTGTGAGTTAGTTAACATTCGGACATCCCCCGACAGAAGGATTGTGGGGAGAAGACGGGCCGTGTAGCACCGACGAAACATATAGCTTCTCCCTGGTTCTTTAATGCTTCCTCGTCCCCTCTATCGTGACCCTAATTCTATCTTACAAATCTGGCTAGACCAGAACATGTACATGGGTATAGATAAGAGCTGGAAACACAGGGAATATAGGAATTCAGGACCAATACTAAGAGTAGCCCTAGCAGAAGGATAAGGGGACGGTGGGGATAGGTAGGGGGAACTGATCACAATGACTTATCTACTATATCCCCCTCCCAGGGAGATGGACAACAGACAAGGAGGGGGTGGGGGAGAGACATCGGACAATACAAGACATGAAAAAATAACTTGTAACTTATGAAAGGTTCATGAAGGGGGACGGGGCATGAGGCACTCATAGCAAGGGCTCAAGTAGAAAATGCTTTGAAAATGATGATGGCAACAATGTACTTGAGACAATGGAAGTATGTATGGGTTGTAATAAGAGTTGTGTGAGCCTCCCAAAAAATTATTTAGTAAAAAAAAATGTTGCCAAGCATAGGATTTTGATTGGACAAACTTATGTGTAATGAAGAGTACTTTGAAGGTAATAGGTTCTTTTGTAAAAAAGAATTTTTAAAAAAAATTTTTTTGGGAGGGCATCACTGGTCTCCGGCGGTGGGAGTAGGAGGCCCAGCCCCACTGCTGGACTTGAACCTCCATCCCAGTGGGCCGCAGTCCCGCGCACTACCACTACGCCACCGGGGCTCAGCCCAGAAATTTTTTTTTGTAAAAAATTTTAAATACTTAGTTTTTAGGGTGAGTGTTGAGTGTTCCATTTTTTGTTTTTGTGGGGGTGTTCCCTTATACTCTTTTCCTATTTCTTTTTCATATCCACTGAGATTTAGTTCACATATTGCTGAATTAAAAAAAAAAATCCTTTTAGTGGGGACTCATACAGCTCTTAGCACAATCCATACATACATCTACTGACTTAAGCACGTTTGAACATTTGTTGCCATCATCATGCTGAATTTTCTTGATCGTTTTCTTTTGCCAAACCATGAACAAGTAAGTAAATTGCAGGTATCTTGATGCTTCATATCTAGATGCTTGGGCGTACATCTCTTAAGATAATCATCAGTGTGTAATAATTCCAATACTATATCTCTGTGATTTGCTTGGTTTCTCCCCCTAATCTAAAATGTTATTCCATTTGTCTTTTTTTTTGGGGGGGGGGGCAATCACTGCCCTCTGGTGGCCATGGGAGCTACCCAGCCTTGCTCCTGGAGAGCAGCCACTGGATTTGAACTGCCAAGCCTGTGGGCTACAGTCCCGCACTTAACCACTACACCACCGAGGCTCGGCCCCCCTTTTTTTTTTTTTTTAAAGAAGCTCTGTAAGTTAGACATTGGGCTGCAAGATGACTGTTTTCATTTACCAGCCACTCTTCCAGGAAGAGATAAGGTTGTCTGCTTCTGAAAAAATTTATGTTGTGTCAGAAACACCCTGTCAAAGGTTTTTGTGAGTCAGAATCAACTCATTGGCAGTGGGTTTGGTTTGCCATCTTTATGTGTGATAGATGTTTTCTTTTTTGTGTGTGTGAGACAAATTTATTCTTTATGACTAGTTTCAGATATCCACCTTCCTAATCATTTGTTCTTTTATTCCTGTTCTACATTGTACAGATTTCTTACATAATGCCCATAGCATGTTACACACTTATATGCTTGCATGTCTGCCCCATTCTACTAGATTAGAAACTCTTTTTTTTTTTTTTTTTTTTTTTTTTTTTTTTTTTTTTTTTTTTTTTTTTTTTTTTTTTTTTTTTTTTTTTTTTTTTTTCCGGGGGGTGGGGGGGGAGGAGGGCATCACTGCCCTCAGGTGGTGGGAGTAGGAGGCCCAGCCTTTGCTCCGTGGAGCTGGGATTGAACCTCCATCCCAGTGGGCCACAGTCCCGCGCACAACCATTACGCCACCGGGGCTCAGCCCTTTTTTTAATTACTAGTACCAATCATAAACTAAATCCAGATACTGTGCCCCTATTTTATAGATGAAAGAAAGGGGTGGTGGTTGTGCGCGGAACTGCGGCCCACTGGGACGGAGGTTCAATTCCAGCAGTGGGGCTGGGCCTCCTACTCCCACCACCGGAGAGCAGTGATGCCCCCCCAAAAACAACAACAACAAAAAAACAACAACAACAACAAAAAAAAAGAAAAGAAAGGGGTGGTCAAAGGATACACATTGTGGACCGAGAGTAACAAAGTTGATTAATGAAGGATACAAATCTTTAAAAGTCCGTTTTAGTATTGTTTTGATAAATAATGATGTTCTCACAGTTAAAACCATCTGAGCACCAGTTCTGTCCTCATTCTAGGATGAAAATGACTGAGCTCTCTACTCCCATGAACAGCAGTGACTTGATGGAAGTTTTTTTTTTGGGGGGGGGGGGGCGGCTGGAATTGTTACCAGAGCAAGTATCCATATCGTTCTCCCTCAGAGTCGCTGGTAGGTTTGAATTGCCAACCTTGCTTGCGCTTGTTGGTCCCACTCCGAGCCAATAGCATCACAAGGGTTCCTTTTGATCTCAAAGGGTTGATTTTTCTAAGATGTATATATCCTAGTGTTATTTATA
>PVJH01036542.1:0-18726 GCA_004026705.1 Nesogale talazaci | reverse complement strand
CATCTCCCTGAGGTATAAGGTAATTCTATTACACAGTCATTAATTTAGGCCATGGTATAGAATTTAAAACACTGTTAAGAAAAGGAAATTATACAAGCACAGACCAGATACTAACTCCAGTAAATGATTTATTGTATGTACAGATTAAATACATAAGTGACTAGATGTTATTTAGACAAATAATGAGGGTTGGTGACAGCACAAAACTTTCAATAATGTCCATTCACATTGGCAGAACTATTTCTACCATATTAGTACATGATAAAGCAAGGAGGTCATTAAGATAGTAAATATATGTCTCTCCTGGTTCACCATTCATTGGGTACCTTCAAAGCATGAGATTGTGATCAAAGTACAATGTCTGCCAGGTTTATCCCCACGGGATAGCAATCACCTGCTTCTTACACTAGAGAGTTTCTGCATGAAGTAAGTCTGAGGTAAGGTTCAGTTCACTTTGCAGGGCTTCCACTTGGAGTCCTTGTGATCGATGAAGGATGTTGTGAATTTTGAAGGAACGAAGTATAAAGTCCCAATAGTCTATAATACATGGCCAGAATCACTAAGGGATGGATAGAAACTAGGTCCAAAGAGTCCAATTAGGAACACGGTACCAGGCACATCTTCTTCCTGGGTTGTACATAAATATTAGAAATCACTTTTACCCAGTGGGTGGTTTCTCCTCCCTTACCTACCAACAGACATGCCTATCTTCTCCTATCTTTACTTAAATTTCCAGGAAGGTTCCCTTATTAATCTGGTAGGTGTTTCTGTTCATTTGGGGTGAAGTTAGCACAACTGTGTATGACAGCAACTGAAAAAAGAGGTCTCCCTCTCTTTGCACCTTGAAAAATTGACCCTAGCCGAGGAGAGGTCTCCTCTGACAAAGTGGTTTTTAAGATGTACATATGGAGATGGTGATATATGATATATGGCACTAGCAAGCTCTCTGCTTTGTTACTCAGGAGACCTGATCAGAAGATTATCTGATTTGGGGACACAAGCCTGCTTTCACCAGGATATTTATCCTTACAGTAGTAGACAGATGCAATATTTGTCCTTTCTTTCATTTTTGACAGCTCCCAAGTTTCCTAAATTCACATGCTTATATTCAGATTTTGAATAGATATGTACAGATATTTATTTGGATTTTAAGCTGTGAAGGTCCTGGGCCCTTGCCTCCCTTCATGGCATTAAGGTCAAATTTTCTTTAAGAAAGTAGCTCTTCTCCAGATGTATTTTGACTATCTTTCAACTTGTAGGGCTCATTATCACACAGCATTCCACTGCTATTCATAAGATATTTACTTGTCAATGTTTTTTAGAAGCAGCTCTCCATGTTCTTTCTAGGCTGTTTTAGTTTGGAAGCCCCAAAGGACCCTGCCCATGATAGGTTGTCCTATGGGTATTTGAAATACCTGTGGCCATAATTTCTAGGATCCCAGCAACACTCACTTCACACAGTATCACAAACTATCTCTAGGAGGGTCGTGTGTAACAGGTGTAACTTCAGAGCCATGACAATCATGATGATCCCAGAGCTGATTCTCATGAGATGAAGGTCAGACATACTTCTATCCTCTCCCACTCCTCATGTCTCCCCTGAGGTCAACAATCTATTGAAATGGGCACCTGAATTTATAATCCAAAGGCTTCTTAAGGAACAGGAGAGCTTGGGAGCATGATTTCTAGGGCATAACTGAGGATCAGGAAGAATGTAGGTGAAGATTCTCAACCTCAGTGCAGCCCAGCTCCTTTGGTTACTCTTGCCATACAAGACCCCTCATGGCTCTCTTGAGGACAGGCTGCTACCTGGCCTTTCAGGAAAGTCTCTTCTTAGCCTTGCCAGGTCAGGACAGGCTCTTCCTGGCCTTGCCCTCTATCATCTCCAGTTCTACGACTGGCCCACTCCTGGACCTGCAGCTGTCAACTCTGCGCTGGGGCCTCTGCCTGATCTCTTGCCCTTTTCAATGGTACAGCTCTTTGAGGGGGTTCCTCTCTGCTTGTTTTCTTCTTTCTTCTGTCTGCTTCTTCCCACTTTTCTTACCGACAAACTTCTGTGGGGACAGCTTTTTAAAAACACTGTTTTGGGGTCCATTTCAGAAGATGGTTCTTCTTAGCATCGGGCTTCAAACTGATCAATCTGCTCTGTGTAGACCAGGAATCTTGGGTTTGCTTGGCACGGCAGCTGAGGTTCGACTCACCTCCTTTGCATCGTCTATTGACCCGTCCTTGTAAGGTGTACTGAATCATAGGACAGATTGCCAAGGGGCAGACAAAAAATACCAATCGAGGTATTCACAGCTCACTCGGGAAATGTCAATTAGCGTGGAAAAAAGTAACAGACCCTCTGAAATAGAGCACTAAGAAAAAGGTAACTCCTTAGGGCTCAGGGAAAACTCTTTCAAGTTATTTTTTCAAAGAACTAAGGCAAAAGGTCTCATAAAGGATTTTGTTTAACAAAAATGTGGGTGAATATATGTAGGCACTCACACATGTATTTAGTGTATATGCTGGAGGGGTTTTTAAAAAATATGTGAAAATATAATTAAAATAGAATAGATTTTCCCACAAAATACTCGAAGCCCCTTTTCATATGTGTGATAAATAAATAAGTATATAACTTATGTAAAAATGCACACAGCTTATGTGTTGTGTAATGGAAAAGTCCTAAAAATGTGGGAGAGGATGCTCCAAAGGGGGAAGAATTGCAATGGGCCTGACTGTGATTCTTTTATTCTAGTTGTTCTGGCAAAATAATGGGTGAAAAAGATAAAAAGGATAGAGTGTTTCTTTAAAATGTGTGCTAAAAACAATGGCAACTTTTTGAAAAATGAATTTTTGGTAAACAGTACATTACAACCAAATGGTGAGGGTCTGACTCATTTTCCTTATGGCCAACAATGGGGCTCAGAACTGCCTTTAGGAAAATCCCCCAGGAAGGCAAGCGCTGCTTGGGAAAGTAGGGGCAATGTGAGCTTTCAGTTTCTACCTTGACCAATTCATTGCTTGAGGCTTCTTGTCAAGTCAGCTCGGACTGTCTGGGACCTGCAATCACGCCTCTCTAGAGGAGACTGCATTAAAAAGAAGAATGCAACATTTAAAGTTCGTTGATCCTGCTCTGATGCACATTGGGCTTGGTCTGGCTTCCAACACTTTCTGTTTGTTTTGTTTTTTTCCTCTTGGGGTTTATCTCAGATGTATTTTGTCATTGGGGGCCACCCTCTTGAATGTTGGTTGTATGCTTTACTGTTTTTCAGTATATGAAACTCAGGATTGATGAACCTATGGGGGCAGGAAATAAGGTTAGGGTTCTAGCTGTCTCATGCAAGTGAGTTGCACCAAGCAATTTATACTGCTTTATAGATTACTTAACTGTTTCTTTCTTATCTTATATACTCTTCTTTCTATATAAATATATAAAGAGAATTGCTAGTGTCCTGTTTTTTTTTCTCTAGAGAACCCTTTCTGACACAGGAGTTAAGTAAAGTGCAGCGTTTTCATAAAAAATAAAATAAAAATAAATCAAAGACAAAATATCCGTGTTTGGTGTATACATTCTAAATAAGACCCAATGTTAAGAAGAGACTATATTTAGAATAATTAGAAGTCAATGTCAAGAGGAAGAGCCTTGGTGATATAGCTGGTGACAAGTTAGGATGTGAACTGCCAGGTCAGCACTTGGAAGCCCCCAGTGACTGGGGAAAAGGATAAGGCTTCCTATTCCATTCACGAAGCCCACAGAGGCCATTTGACTCTCTCCTGTGGGCTTACCAATGCTGAGGAAATGGCTTCAGTCAGTGACTATGTGGAGATGAGAGGTTCATTTCATGGTTGGCCCCACTGTGCGCTTCTGAGTTTTCTGAGGTGTAACTTTCTACAGCTACTTAAATGAGATTGTAAGGACTTTAAGCACATAGAAGAAAGGATGCTTTTGAGAGGCAGCCTTGGAATATTGTCAAATGAGCTCTAAAGGCAACTTTTCCAATGTTTGAGTCTTCCATCTTCCTGATTCTTATTTTTCTTTTCACAGATAATTTTATGGTTCCTTGAAAGAAGAATGAGGAGAAATTTGATCAAAGAAAATACTGAAAGTATTTAATATCAAGTATTCTTTTTTAATTTTAAAACTTCTGCTTTATTTATAATATTCTTAATGTACAGCATTTGGACTACATGCACATTTGGTAGTTATATAATAATTGCTAAATTAGCTTGGATTTATAACCCTATGTTGTATTTTGTGTTTTATATATATATACACACATGTACACATATATGTATATGTATATATACATATATACACACATATATTTCCCCCTCCACTATGCTCCTCCTTACCACAAGCACATACTCACATTCAGGTAGCATTATCAGTCTCTTGACTACTGGTACTCTTGACTACTGTTCTGCTTCAAACCTTGATGAATAGTTACATGATTTTGCCATAATAGCCCGAAGCTTTTTAATATGAATAGTGGCACAGATGAAATGAGGTATGTGCTTAGAGGTTCTTCAAGCCTTTCTTTGCACATCCAATTTATCACTTTTTCCTGGAAATATTTGAGGATATGAAAATCTCTTGTCAGCCCTCTTTTGACTGATTTATTTAGAATTCAAAAATGCTTTCTTCCAAGCACTTTGTCCTTTAACTTCAGCCACAAATGTAAATTCAACAGAAGGCAGACTGTCTTCATTTCATGTTATTTTACGTTTTGATGGCAGTCAACATGAAACTTCTGAAGGGTAACGTACTATTTTGGGAGCTTTATGATATGAAATAGTAGTGCCTTCACGATTATTCATGAGCTATGCATATGGCACAGTCTGCTAGCCCCTAGAGTATAAGTTAGAATTTGTTAAGAATATCTTCACGATCAACTTTTAGCTTTCTGTCAGGCGTTTTGGAACACCTACTGGGTGCACAGCATGGTCTTAGGGTGCTAAGTTTCAGAAGATGAAATCTACAACTTGGAAAAGTTGCAGCCAAAAGGATACCAAATAGGGCATTATAAAATAGACGTGGGAGAAAGAACTGGCTAAGGAAGAGCACACACAAAAGAGATGGTCTATGATGGGGTGGAAGAAGAGGGGAAATGTTTGGGGGAGGTTTCATAGATGTGGCATTTGAATATGCCCTTGAGGAATAAATAGGATATGAACAGATGGATGGGTGAGAAAGATATTTCAGGCTCATAGAACTACAAAAGCAAGGGCATATTAGGCAAAAGACAAAGCAGGAAAAGGGGAATCTTGTTAAGAGAAAGGCAAGGTATTCTGCACTTCTGTGTCTGAGAGCTGTACTGACTGAGACTTGGGAGCTATTCCACATCTGATGGTGGCAGTTTTGGGCATACCTTGTTTTGTGAACCAAGAGAACAATTGCTTAACTGAATAATATGTGTGAGCTCATTATATACCACACAGGGCACAGAACAGTTCCTTAATGCTTGCAATTATGATTGCTACTATATTTGGTGGATTATATCTAATTATGTTGGGAAAAGCTTTTAAACTGTTTATTCATGTCCACCTAAATCTACTACTCTATTTCCCATCATTCCTTAAGAATAACAGAGGGGTAAAGTGAACACAGAGATGGAGCATTTGTTGATGTGGCAACCCCACCATCCACTTCTTCCTATGGATTTTGTTATCCTAACTTTTGAAATTAACATTCAACCTATATATTATGGTAGGATACCTTCAGGTGATTAATTTTATAATCTTTCATTTAGCAGCCAAGCACTGAAACAAGCAACTGCTCTACCTGTGCTGTTTACTGTAAAGATTACAGTCAAGAAAAACCTGTGGGGTCATTCTCTCTCATATGGAGTCACAGTGAGTTGGAATAGACCACAGCACACAACAGCAACACAATTCCTAGAAGAATGTACCCCAGAACATTCAAGAATTTGATCGAATTAGCTAGATTAATGACACTAACTATTGAATCACCTTATGCCCAGGGAGGTGATTTATATTGTTCTCTAACATAAAGTTATAATGATACCTCTAGAGTGAATGGGAGACATGTATAAACCATAGATACATTAATAGATTTTGAATTACTAACTGAATTCTAGTGCCAATCTCAGAACAATTTGTTCTTCTGACATGGCACTGCTTATGCATGCGCTTATGAAGAAATCATTAAAGATATGGGTGCTATAGCAAAGTATAGTGAAGAAACTAGATGTTGCCTGGCTCTCAGAAATAATAGCATCTGGGGTTTTAAGGGCCTGTCTTCAAGCAAGCAGCCATATAAATGAGTTATCAATCAAGTCCACCTGGAAGAAGCACACCAGCCTGTGTCATCCAATGATTGTAAATAATAAAATCCAAGCTCAACAGAAGAACTGGTTTCTGAATTTAAATTGTGTCCACTAGCCAAAAGCTGCTGATGCCATTGGAGGCCCGCCATTCATTTGCAGGGTCCCCACGTGGAGTAAGCTAAGCTTCCAGTGAATCTCCTCTCACCATAGTTCAGGGGTATGAATAGCCTTGCTATGACAAAGAGAGCATAATAAAGTCAATTATGTATGATGATATTCACTTAAAATGTAACAGCTTATCTTTTGATATCCCTTTGACCCATTTTAAAGTTGTTTCAGTTTCTAATATTTTATCTCTTCTTTTTGATTGAGGTTTTCCTCTGTTTTGCTATTCTCATTGGTTGGTTTATTTTATCTTTAAAATATATATCATAAAGCATTAGCTCTCTAGTCATATTTCTTGTTGAAAGTCATATTTCTTGTTGAATAGTATCAAATAACTTAGATTCTTACTCAGCCATCCATATTTCTCTTTTTCTGTGCTTATTACATCTCCATTTTGCTTCCTGTTTGTGCTTTCTCTGATTTTCTATATATTTCTGACACCAATCAATAAAGTCCTCTTCAGACTGACGAAATACATGCAATGGTGTTGAATGCAGGAAGATCACAGGCCAGTAGGTGCAACATCTTATGGACCTAGTGGCAGTAGAAGCCTCTCGGCACTGGTGGGAGGTCTCCATGTGGTTCTTCCAGTTTCTGAGGCATGGGGTTCATGGCTGTAGTGCCATTTGTCTTGTCAGTAGAGTGTCTCTCAGGGAGTGAGGAGAGAGAGAGAGAGAGAGAGAGAGAGAGAGAGAGAGAGAGAGAGAGAGATAGTGTCTCCTACCTTCTGGGGACTAGAATCCCCAGAATCCTCAGGAGAAAGTTATGGCCACACAGAGGCCTCATTGGCTATGATCTTGATGACAGACTAGACTCCATCCCTTCACTCTCAATCCTCTCAAGTCCCATATTGATACTAGATTACGCAACTACTACATGACTGATTTATTAAATTGTGATGTATGACTTCTATGTCATTGAAGTTACTCCATTTTGCACAAAGTAGTAGCTCAGAAAAGGGTGTGTTTTCCTAAAAGGAACAGCGAGACAGTGAACATGAGGAGAGACAGTGAGCAGTCAAGGGGTTCTTTAAGAGGGTAAATGGAGTTGTAACAAGCACTGATAAAGAGAAATTTGAATGGCTTAGTGAGGACCTAAGTTATTTGATACTATCCAAGAAGGAATATGTCTAGAGAACTTATGCTTTATGGAATATATTTTTTAAAGATCATTTTATTGGGGGCTCTTACAACTTTAATAGCAATCTATACATCAATTGTATCAAGCATATTTGTACATAGGTTGCCATCATCATTTTCTAAATATTTATTTTCCATTTGAGCCCTTGATATCAGCTTCTCTTTTTACCCTCAACACCACCCCCCTGCACCTTTGTGACCCCTTGCTAGATTATAAATACATATTATTTTCATATCTTACATTGACTGGTGTCTCCCTTCACCCATTTTTTTTTGTGTGTGTGCTTTAGGATGATTTTGGTGGATTCCTCTGTCCTCAGTTCTGTTATCATCACTCCATCTTTGATGATACCTCAAGCATAAAGTAGATAAAATGTGTATTTGTCTAATGCTATTCTCTCTGCTTCTCTTTCCTTTATTTGTAAAATGACTAAAATGAACAACGAGAACCACAACCCAAAAGTCGAAACCCTTTATTATGTTTGTGCCTTTCTGTAGAGCTCCTATCCACTCGTTGGCCAGGACCTTCTGGTTCATGACTGTTAACACCTGATGCTGGAATGTCAGCCTCTATGATTATCACTTTATTGTTTCCTCTGGTCCCTCCCAGAAGAGTTAATCTCCCTCTTAGGCTATATAATAAATGTGCTGCTGTTCTCTCAGAGCAATGAAACCAAGATAGGTCTGGGCACAAGACTCACATTGAATTGAAACCTTGAAAAGCAGCCATGGCAGTTTTAGCTCCATTCATTTCCTAAAGCAAGTAGCAGTGTCTGCCAAATGGAAATAGTCTAATTTGGTATATGGAAACATTTCTAAGACTCGTGGGTTATATTACAAATGATTCAAGTTGAAGTTTCCCCCACAACTCATAAATGTTTCCAACTTCACTGCAACATTTAGAAGACCCAAAACAGTACTTTAGAAAACAATCTACCCCAGACAAAACTTGGAAATTTTCTGATGTCTTTCAGAGATCAAACACTTGGCTACTCACCTTTAATGGGTTAAACAATTTTTAAAGAGATACTTTCCTGTCTTCAGTAAATCATTAAATGACATACACAGATGTTTGCCTTGATGCCCATGCATCCCCCACCTGAGCGTTCATTGTCTAAACACTGGAGTTTGGGTCATCACACAAATGCTTACAAAATACACAGCCAAGTCCATTGTCCTCTGCCACCTCTACATCGTGTGTGGGTCATGAGATAATTAGATATTTGAAAAGCACCTTGAAATAAGGGCTATAAATAATTCCTTTCTCCATTTTTAGAGAGCTTTATGGAAAGAAGGGTCATTGGAAAAATACTTGGACGATCCTGCATGAAACCCTGGTGCGTGTTTGCCTTTGAGGTAGAGGGAATGTTGTGCAATAGGCCCTGATGGAGCGAGGAATGAGGATCTAGGCTTGGCTCTGCCACTAATTAGCTAGCAGCTCACAAAAGTGAATTAACCTCATGAACCCATATGTTTTAAACAAGGGTCTTGAACTGAATGCTCTGCAAGATGCATTTTGGTATTCTGTGAACATGTGTTTCCCTATACCTTTGGGGAGCATTCTTAAGCTCTCCACATCTCAGCAGCTTTGTTTGTAGGACAAAGGTACATCAGAGACTACTCATGTTTTTATTTAAAAAAATGATGCCATAGTTGTCATAACGATGTCAGATGAAGCGCTTAGCACAATCACTAACAGGCAAATAAAAGCTGTGCAATGTGTATTAGTCATTATTGCCATTACTACTAGTGATGTCTCTGGGTGATATAACTTGATTTTATTCTGTGAATTATTTAATATATACCTATTGTATGTTTAGCACCATCAGATAAGCATTAAACTACTAGTCAAAAGATCGGTAGTTCAAACCCTTCAGTTGCTCTGCAGGAGAAAAAATAAGTTTTCTATAACATTGAAGACCCTATATAGGATCGCTATGAGTCACGGTCAACTGATGGCAGTTGATTTTGACTTGGGTTATATGTTTAGCACAGTCTAGGCACACGATCAGTGAAAGTCATAATTTTTTTCTTCAAAAAACTTGTTATTGTCTTGGAGTAACAAAACTGTCATCTGTTGTTGACAAAACTGTCAACTCTCTGTGTTGTATATATAAGTCTATGGATAGCTCTTTGAAAAGCAGTATAGTTGATGTGGAGTCCCTGGGTGGTACACACGGTGAGTGCATTTGGTTGCTAACCAAAAGGTCAGAAGTTCAAGTCCACTGATTGGAGAAAGGGAAAGATGTGATAATTTAAGAAATATACCATTGGAAATCTTATGGAGCTCATAGTTCCACTCAGATGCACATGGTGTTGCCATTAGAGTAACTTACCCAGATGCTAACTGCCTTTTTATGCATGCAATTGTTCATGCATCCTAGAAGAAAATATATCCAAATAAAATTTGTTGATATCTACTAATTTTAGCCCAAGATTTATCTATGTTGTAACTATGTAAGTGTGTGTAAAAATCTATTGATCCTGAGAAAAATGCAGGTACAATAAATTAACAAAGTTACCAAGCCATAGAAAGGTTTGAGTTTAGAAATATATTCAATTGGATTTCATCTCAAAGATTGCTAATTATACAATTATTCTAATCCTTAAAGTTCAAGCCTTAGGAAAATTAAGCTGAGTTCTAAAAATATGTTTTAATTAGATCACTTTGGAACCCTAGGTCCTTGATTCACATATAATTTTGGCATTGGGGTTTGCAGAGTGTGTGACTATCCAGCACCTGGCAAAGATGGATTAGATCCAAACCCAACCAGATATTTAGTGGCAGATGGTTCCCAGTGCAGTTACTCCAAACTTGGAATATGTAAAAAGTTAAATGCTCAGAGCTGAAGCCTAATCCTTTATAGAATATGTGCACTATGTTTGGGGGAATTTATATCCACAAGCAAATAATATCATGAACATAATACTAAAGAAAACTTCTGGTTTAGCATTATCTCAAGCTATTAAAATATACTTCTTCTAGGTTTCCAGGTCAATCTTCAGGACAACAAAACATTATTCTTGGTCACTTAAAGAGCACTGCTCAATTTGTTTCCATTCATTTTATTGGCTTTCCCAGTTCTTTATATTGTTTTAGTCTAGCTATTCCTGCCAAACCCAGGTGGTTAGTCTTACCTGTTTATTCTGACTTGGAGAAACCCTAGTACTAAAAATCAAATACCAGGGCTGAGCCCCGGTGGTGTAGTGGTTGTGCACGGGACTGCGGCCCACTGGGACGGAGGTTCAATTCCAGCAGTGGGGCTGGGCCTCTTACTCCCACCACCGGAGAGCAGTGATTGCCCCCCCCCCCAAAACAAAACAAAACAAAACAAAACAAAAACACAAAAAAATCAAATACAAGGAAGGAAAATCCTTCCAAGTAGTCTAGTCAGCCATCGCACCCAATCATAGAGGCAGACGTATCCTCATGACTACAGGGCATAATTACAAACGGGTGCTCATTAACTAGGATTTTTCAGCTTAGCATCCACTCCTTTGCCTTTAAGATAAAATTCAATAAGTCAATTCAATCAGGGTTGCGTGAGGGATTTCCTTCAGTTGGAAGTTCCACAGCATTGACATTTTACATAAAAGAATGCTACTCTCTAGTTCTTCAACTTCCTGAACCTAGAAATTCTTTATTGCTCAATGAGAAAGTCAGCAAATATTCAGAGTCCAAAAGTATGGCAACAGCACTATGTGGGTGATAAGCTATTTTCCTGTAGAATCATGTGATTTATAGATTAGTGGATAGGACTGTTTGCCCGAGTGTAAGTCAGGAATGCTGCTGCCAGCTGCTGTTGGCTCACTGGACTCATGGAGACCCCACGTGTAAAGAAGAGACCTGCTTCTGATGGTTTTTAAAGTTACATGGCTCTTTGGAAGTAGATTCCCAGACGTATCTTCCAATCAGCCTCAGGGTGGAATCAACCCTGCTGGTCTATCACCCTAACCCTTTTCGTAAAGGCAGACTTCATCAACAGCAGCTCAACTGACATTTTTGACTGGATTTATATTGTGGGGAGCTTTCCTGTGGAGAGTATGATGCCAGTAATGACGAAAAAGTCAACACATTGTTAAATGTCTCCTGGGGATGAAGTGTCCCTTGAGTAAGAACTGCTGTTATATTACAAGGAGTTTTGCTCTTTGGTTCCCTTCAAGTCACTTGAAAAGCCGTTTTTACCATTTCCATTCAGGACTCAGAGTACACAGAACCCACGAAACCATCTGTAGAACAGCTTAAATATGTCAGGCTGGCTCTAGACCAGCTTTCTTCAAGTTGATGTTCCACGGAGCCTACGCCCTTGAATGTTAATTGAAGTGTGGGTTCAAGCAAAAAGATTTTATTGTCAAATAAGTTTGACACATGCTATATTAAACAAACAGATTTCTTTACGGCAATACTACTCAGTGCCTTTGAGATGCTTGTGCATATTGCAAAATCTTATGGATGGGATGCAATATGGGGAAACCTCAAATTCATATCAGCAGTAATTCTCCTTCCACAGTTTGCTTCTTGATGCCCTGGTGAATGAAAATCAGAAAAATGTAGTATGGTACTCCATGGCATTCAACACTAGCTCCACCTTTGCTGGAGTTTGGTGAAGAAAGAAGAGCCTTTCTAAAGTAAGTTGAAGGAAATGTAGCATCAGGAGAAGGTTCAGCGAGGTGGCTAACCTCTGGAGTCAGTCGGACTACTTAAAAACCACTTACAAGCAGTATTTGGGCAAGTTGTTTTAACTATCGGTGGCTCCATTTTTCTAATAAGAAAATGTAGTTATTAATAGTGTTACTTTATAAATTTTAGTGAGGATTAAACAGATGTAATCCATTTAAATAATCACTTGGCACATAGTCCGTGCTCAGCAAATGATAGCTTTTATGTTTATGATCAGAGCTCAGAACCAATTCAATAATCCTTTGGGAGACTACCTCTTTTTTAATGAGACAGACAAGTAGCTCTAGAAATTTGAGCAAGTCAACTTTTATATTTCCTATGCCAGATGATAGAAGGAAATTGATTATATCTATAACAGAAATGGATGTGCTTAGCATTTATCAAAATGAAAGAACTAAAGAAAAAACTTCAAACCTCAAAATGAAGTAGTGAAAGGATATATGGGTAAACAATTGAAAAATGTAGGAATTGTCAAAAGAATATGGAAGAAGTACATGACGTCACCATACCAAAAACAATTGGTTGACATTCAGCCATTTTCAGATGGATTAAATGATGGAGTGGTGATGGTATTAAAGAAAGATCTCTAAACTATGCTGAAGATAATTGGTTTAAAAAAAAACAGCAAGACTCCAGCAATTTGTGGAATATCAATTGAGATGTTTTGAAAAATAAGCAAAACTGGAAGTGTCAATGAGTGTGGAACCCAATTACCTGGCCAATCTATTGGAATTGATCCATTTTTGTGTCCATTCCAGAGAAAGATGATCCAATAGAATGCAGAGATTGCCCGATAAAATCCCTGACATAACACAGAACTAACTAAATGCTGTTGAAGATCTCACAGATTGGTTTCAGCAGTACATCAGCAGAGAACAGCTAGCAATATCAGCTGGGTTCTGAAGAAGACATGGAATGAAGAATATCATCGCTGATGTCAGTGGGATCTTGACAGAAAGAAGATGATACAAGATTGATGTCTACCTGTGTCTTATGGACTATGCCAAATCATTTCACTGCATGGATCATAACAAATTATGTACAATATTGCAAAGAATTTGGATTTCAGAACGCTTGATCGTGCTCCTGAAGAACCTGTGCACAGACTCAGAAACACTTCAAATCAAGCAAAGGGATACTGCTTGGTTTAAGATCAGGAATGATGTGTGTTAAGGTTATGTCCTTTTACCATATTTATTTAATTCCTATGCTCCATAAATAACCTGAGAAGGTGGAGGATCTGAGGAGGCGAATGGCATCAGGAATGGAGGAAGACTCACTACAGCCTACGATAGATGACACAGCGTGGCAATCTTGATCGCTAACAGTGAAGGAGAGATGAAGCAATTATTGCTTCAAGATGGAGACCGGAGACTGCAGTTCAACACGAAGAAAGCAAAGACTCTACAACTCAACAAATAAGCAAAATCATAGTTAATGGCAAAAAAGGTTGAAGCATTTTATTTTTCTTAGACTGAAAACCAACACCAAGGGAAACAGTCATCAAGAAATCAAATGATGTATTGCATCAAATAAGATTTCTGTGAAAGATCTCTTAGAAGTGTTCAAAAGTCAAAAAAAAAGTGTTCAAAAGTGAAGAGATCATTTTAAGGGACAAGATGCACTTGATCCAAATCATAATAGTTTCAATCTCCTCATATGAATTGGGAAAACTGGAAAATAATTAAGGAAGACAAAGAACGATTGATGTCTTTAAATTATGCTGTGGGCAAAAAAATTAAGTAAGTACACCATGGACTAGTAGATGAATAAACAAATTTGTCTTAGTAGAAATACAGCCAGGATGCTCCTTAAAGCTGCGGATGGTGAGATGTTGTCTCATGGATCAGGGCATGTTTTCCAGAAGGATCAGTCCCTGGAAAAGACATGATGCTTGCAGAAATAGGGAGTCCGTGAAAGTGGAGAAGACTTTTGACAAGACGAATTGACATCATAGTTGCAATAGTGGGCTGAGTCACAACGACCAATTTCAAGGTGGTGCTGCGTTTTGCTCTGTTGTATGTAAAATCACTCTGAGTCAGAACTGACTCAAAGCACCTAGCAACAAAAATAGAAAAAAGTGTTAAAATTATCTATTAGCTCCCACCCCTTGAGGTACTTTGTCATAGATGGAGGCACGGAACAACTAAAAATATCCTGCTCACTAAACTTCGTGGATCAATTATGCCAAGCCTTTCATGCACAAAGGCATTCTGAGCAAATTTGCTAAAATTTGCTCAGAATGTGACTAAGTCTCAAAATGCTTCCTTTGTCACTAATACATAGCAAAATTAAGAGTTTCTTCCATTATCTTCCTTCTCTCTCTCTCTCTCTCTCTCTCTCTCTCTCTCTCTCTCTCTCTCTCTCTGTTCAAAAGAATATAAAGAGGTGATCCAAATAGCAGAAAGGAGTATAGTCAACAAGTTCAGTGGAGTGGCCACCCCACCCTCATTTGGACTTGTGAGACTTTCCCTGGAAGTTTTGAGATCTATTATGACACCTAGGAGTTATGACAGCTAGGAGATTCAGCACAGTCATCTTCTAAAAGGCAAAATTTAAGGAGTAAGATGATTTACTGGAAGATTGTCTAGGATGCATTGTGGAAGTTGAATGTGCTTCAGTCGGAATTACCCTTGAGTTACGGTGATACAATAGTAACCAATGTTTAAGAAAAATCACTTCTAAGGGACAGATTTAAATTTTCTAGGTGAATATCTTTGTCTTAACCAAGGTTGACATATGCACAATCCCATTATCTGCAGCTCTAACAGAGGGAAAGCTGCTTCTCTCTTTAAAAAAATCATTACAAAATGCAACAAGAATAATCTAGAGTCAGCCAAAATGCTTCATATTTCATCTTTAAATAACTCCTTCGTGGTGCTAGTTGCTTCTTTGAAATATTTCTGGTCCTACCAGAAGTGCTTTGTAACCTAACACTGGAGAGGAAGTATCCATCTTGAGTTCATCCAAGTCCTGCAGGCTGGCACTCCAGGAATAATAGCGGTTCCAAGTGAGGTAGCAGCTGCTCTCTCTTCTACACAGGAATGATTGTGTTGACAGATCTCTGTAGTGTGAATCCAATCTTAAAGGCATATATATATATATATATATATATATATATAGCAATAGTACAGCTTCCTTCCACAACTTTTTTCTTCTTAAAACTCTTACTTTGCTATTTCAAATTAAGGAGCTAGAAGATAGATCACAGTTGCAACGTAGCCCTTTCTGCATCTTGATTCAGCAGTACATATTGTGAACAGTATATTAATTTACCTGTGCTAAATCGAGCTCTTTAATGATGTGAGGCAAAGAAAGAATTAAAATGTTGTCACTCAGGTTCTTTTGCTTATGAAGATAGGAATCATGTTATGAAAAGAGTAGACCCTCAGAAATAATAGACTTTTGTTAAGCACAATCTGCCTTTAATTCTCTTACTCTAATAAGCCTTAAAAGAAAGAATGTAAAAGGAAAAGAAACAATCAAGGAAGAACAAAATGAGAGTCTGAATTCAGAAGGCTAAAAATCAGGTTAAACACTTTTTCTACACTAAAAAAGGGCATGTAGATCTGTGATTAATGAAAATGGATCCTGATATATGAAACATCTCATTTCAATGGAGTAAGCTTGAAAGTGCATAAACTCACTCCCCGAAAGGATAATTTTAAACTAGAGTTGTATTATACTGTCTAGTATTGAAATATAAATCCTTAATAGTCTTAAGGGTCAATTGGAAACACTTAAGTTACTTAAATAGGAATAGCAATGATTATCATATATTAAATTAGAGCCATAAAAATGATGCAGTTAATTGGTTTAGGTATCAAAACAGCAACAAGGTACATGTTTCATTATTCCCATTTTAAAGATACTTTTATTGGGGGCTCTTACCTCTCTTACCACAATCCATACATTCCTCCAATGTGTCAACCACATTTTCACATATGCTGCCATTATGATTTTCCAAGTATTCTCTTCTCTCTTGAGCCCCTGGTATCAGCTCCTCATTTCTTTCCCCTCTCTCCCTCCCTCTCCCACCTTTCCTCACAAACCCTTGATAACTTATGGAATCTTTTCCCCCATTTCTCACACGGTCCTCTGTTAACCCTCATCCACTTTTCCATTATTTGCCCCTCTGGGAGGGGGTTCTAGGTTGATCCTTGTGATCAATTCCCTCTGTCTCACCTCACCTTCCCCTAATCCTCCTGGTATCTCTATTCTCCTTGTTGGACCTGAAGGGTTTATCAATCCTGGATTCCCTGTGTTTCAGGCTCTTATCTGTAGCAGGGAGCATGCTCTGGTCTAATATGATTTGTAAAGTAGAATTGAGGTCATGAATGAATGGGGTCAATGAACCAGCAAAGAGTGTGAATAAAGTTGTGTGCTTCATTGGCGCTATACTGAACGCTGATTAACTCATCTCTTTTCTGTGTCCCCTCTGTGAGGGAATGTCCAATTGTCTACAGAGGGATCTCTACTCCATGTCACCTTCCCAATCACCTTGAGTATGGTTTTATTCTGGGTCTTAGATGCCTGATACCTGATCCGATGGACACTTCATGATCACACTGACTGATGTACTTCTTCCATGTGGGTTTTGTTGCTTCTCAGTTACATGGTCATTTGTTTCTCTTCAAGACTTTAAGACCCCAGGTGCTATATCCTTTGATAACCAGGCACCATCAACTTTCTTCCCCGCATTTGCTTATGCACCCATTTTGTCTTCAATGATCCTGTTGGGAAGGTGAGCATCACAGAATACCGGATTGTTAGAAAAAAGTGTTCTTGTTTTAAGGGATTACTTGAGTTGAGGCCCAATGTCCATCTACAATCCTAATTCTTAACATATAGATATGGGTACATAGTTCTATTCCCCTCTCATTATATACATATTTACATATATAATGTCTGTATTTAGGCTTCTGTAACTGTCCTTGACCTCCTGGTTCTTTCCTCTATTTCTTTTTTACTTCCCTCTTGTCCCACCACCATGTTCGGCCTTCATTTGGGTTTAATAATTCCTGTTGCTACATTCCTTGTTGCCCTTGATTGAACTCCATTAGGCATTCAACATCTTTCCTTTCTTTGATTTTCATTGACTTGTTGTTTCCCTATCCCTGGGTTGGTTCCCCCCCCACCCCCCCCCACCTTCTCCCACCTTCCCTTCTCCTGTATCCCCCCGTTGTTCCCATTCTTTTCATCTCTGAACTATTTATTCCACCTGTCTTATCTAGATAGCCATGCAGAGACATCAATAAGTGCAAAAAATAGGCAAATCCAATTAAAACAACAAAAGATGTCAAAACCAGCAAAACAATAACAACAGCAGAAAGCAAAAACAAAATAACAATAGCAAAAAGAAAACCACTGACAAAAATGGAAAAGTTTATAAATAGGTATGTTTGTTGGCCTTTACCAGAGTTTTCCTGTTGTGTCTGATGGTGTGCCCCATTCTGTCTCCCAAGTCTGTTTTTGCTATTCCCTGGGGGTTTCATCATGCTGCTCCCCTGGTGCTCTGCTGCATGCCCCAGTGATGGGGCCCAGTGTGATGGGGCCAGACTTGGCACTGTTCCTGCACTGTGTCTCCAGTGTTGGCCCCACACTGTCATGGTTCAGTGAGAGACACTGTGTCCCGTGGTGGGGCCTGCCCTAGGTCCTCCCTGTGCGTTGTCAGCTCTGAGCAGGAACATCATCCTTGGGGCTCAGTGAGTCAGGGTGTTCTCTCCTCCCTCTCCATCCCTTTGTGTTACTCCCATGTGCCCCTCTCCCCAAGCTATAGCTCCAATTCTGTCTGCTGAAGTTCATTCTTCTGAGGGGGTTGGGGGTAAGGGTGGGGTGTCCACACATTTGGGATTGGGGCTGGTACTGCAGATCTCTCTATTGGTTCTCTGGTATATGCTGGTAGGTTGTATTCACCTCCTAACGCAATGGGTTGAAGCCTGTTCCTTCTCTCTCTCCTGTGTAAATAGAAACAAAATTCTCCTCTTGGGAAGATTAGTATCCTGTTCTGCTCCTACCCATGTCTTCCCCCCAACCCTCTCTCTTGGTTAAGGGTAGTCAGCTTGTTCAAGATCTAATAGGAGCTAAAACCTTGCCTGTCAGCTCATGCATCTTGTGGCAGGAAGAGTGCTTCTTTCCCACTCTTTCCCAAACCCTCTTCTCCAGGCATCAGAAAGACGACATTTCTCAGACTCTTGGCATGAGACTGAGTTTGGGGGAGTAGAAAAAGTGTAGAAATGACTCATGTGACTTCTGGTCTGAAGCAATTAAGAGTTGAGGTTCTTGATCCTTCTTTGTTACTTCTATTAGGACTACAAAATCCCTATATTTTAAAATAACAGTGTGTTAGTCCAGGTAGACTAGAGAAACAAATTTCAGAGACATGCATATAGGTATAAGGAAAGGGTTTATATACAAAAGAAATGTGACATTAAGAAGGCATCCCATGGGCTGAGCCCCGGTGGTGTAG
>PVJH01036541.1:0-18619 GCA_004026705.1 Nesogale talazaci | reverse complement strand
GTAGGGAGGAGGGCGTGGCTTTCAAGGCCCTCCCTTTGCCCAGAGGCCCTCCCATCTCCCCCAAATCTGGCAGAGAGCTCCATCCAGCCCAAGGGCAGCAAGTGTAAGCTTTGGTTGCATAACAGGGAGAAGAACAAAGGCAAGAAGTGGGTGGGCATGGAGGGAGGAGGGGTAAGAGCCACATTCCTGAGAGCCATTAGAGATTAGGCCATTCCACGCAGGGTCACACATTACATCCCTATACACACACACACTCACACATACACACACTCAGACTCACACACACACTCACTCAGACTCACTCACACACACTCACACTCTCACACACATACACACACACATACACACACTCAGACTCACACACACTCACTCACTTACACACACTCACACTCTCACACACACACACACTCAGACTCACACACACACACTCACTCACACACACTCACACTCACACACATACACACACACTCTCACACATACACAGACTCACACACATACTCACACACACTCACACTCTCACACACATACTCACACACACTCACACTCTCACACACGCTCTGAGGGTCCAGAAGACCCTTCCAAGGTCACCCAGCTGGTGGTGTCTCCCTTAGAGGTTTGGGAGCCCAGTCTGCTGTCAGTGTGTCATCCCTTTGTACCAGGGGCTGCTGCTTAGAAACCATGGGGGTGGGGACATAGTTAAGACACTGAGGGGCCCGGGAGGCACTGGTTTGGGGAGCTGGTCTGGCCCTGATGGTGGGTGCCCCATCCTCCCACCTCCAGGTCTGACCGAGTTAACACTGGGAGGCAGGCAGGCAGTGGGAGGGTGGTTGAAACTCCTTTAAGAGCTTCGCTCACATGGAATTCTCTATTGCTACGTCCCCTTTACATCTCGCACTTCCTGGTGTCTTAACCCTTTCGTACAGCTCCTCATGTTGTGGGGCCCCCCGACCATAACATTATGTTCATTGTAACGTCATCGCTGTCATTTTGCTACTGTGATGAATCGGGCGACCCCCGTGAAAGGATTGCTTGACCCCTCAAGGGGTCGCGTCCCACAGGTTGAGAACCCCTGTTCAACAGGAAGCTGCTTCGGGATTCCCAATTGGGCTTTGCCTTCACTAGGAACACAGATCCAGTTAGCAGCTGACGTGGAATTTGGCCCTTGGTCTTCTCCAAGGCCACAGGACCTTGTCCAGTGCCAGTGGCAAGGGCCAGGATGCCCTGGGAAGTGACCGTTTGAAGGAGCGCCGTGGTAAGGCTAGGAGTCCTGGTGGCGAATGGCTATGCTCTGGGCTGCACTGTGCAAGGTTCGCAGTTTGAAACCACGAGATCACTCCTCAGGAGAGAAATGAGGAGCAAAAATCACCCCCATAGAAATGACAGTTACAATAGATACACCCCTCAGGATCAACAAGAAGAACAGAGCGATCAGGAGGACAAGAGGAGGGTGGGAGGAGAAAGGGGGACTCAGTCATAAGGATCATTCTAGAACCCCCTCCCAGGGGGGTGAATAACAGAGAAGTGGGTAAGGGGTGACAGAGGATGATGTAAGGTCCTGTAGGGTTGGCCTGAGTTGGCATGACTCCAGGGTGATGAGTCTGGGGTTTCTTAGTTTGCGGGTGAAGCTCACAGAGACGGTCTGCATGCTGGACATTCCTGTTCTTCTCTCTCTGTCTCTCTCTCTGTCTCTTTCTCTCTCTCTGGAAGCCCCAGGGACTGTGGGAACTAGGCCTGTAATGGTCCTGTTCATGTCTCCAATTCCCCCTGTGATCCCCTGTGACCCCTGATCCATCACCTGGCCCACCTGGCAGCCAACAGGACCACACACATCCGGTTGTGCAAGCCCCACCATCTGGCCTCGGCCTGTTGTTTCTGAAGGACCCTGCTCCTGAGCGCCCGGTGAGCTAATGCTCGAAGGGTTTGAACAAGGACCCGGCCAGTTGGGGCTGACCTCAGAAAGTCAGCGGCCCCGTTTAGAAGAACTTGGGGCAGAGGAACATCATGCTGACGACAAAGTGCGGGTGGCAGAGAGAATCCGTGATGGCTGCTCTCCTTCCTGGCCTCAGCTTGAGAGGCGAGAACAAGAGCTCATGGTGGAAGTTCAGGGTCTTCCCAGGCACAGGTTTGGCCAGCAGACTAGAGGCCAGGAAGGTGACTCCTCCCCTCCTCTTTGACCATCAGAACCACACCTGCCTTACACCTTGCACAGCAGCCACCCTCCTGGGCCCCAGAACAGAACACTCCCCAGGATGTCTACCTCGATGTTGTTGATCAATAATGGCCCAAAAGGACAGGGGCGAGCTTCCGCTGTGGGTCTCCTGAGACTGTCACTCTTGGCGGGAGTCGCAGAGTTGACAGGCCGGTGCACTCCAGCCACCAGACTCAGCTGGTTTCTGATTCCAGGAGGCTGACAAACACTGGGACTTGTCCCAAGGCCACACACTTGGTGGGGGGAAATTGACACCTTGACCTTGACCTCCAGGGAAGAACCTGCGCATCTGGGAGTGGGTGGCAGTCCGCTCGCTGGCCTTGGAAGCACAAGGTCGTCCCAACAAAGTCTACCTGCCAGAAGGCACAGGGCAAAGTCCCCGAGAGACGCGTGCAGGGCGGTGCTTGGCTTGCGTGGGCCTTTCAGGCTCCGTGCCAGAGCTGGAGTCGAAGGGGGCGTAATGTTCATTTGCCAGGCCGACTTTTCTTGGAGCCAGCTGATCGGGAACCTTTTATTTCTTAGGAGGGAGTTCCTGGTCAGGGCAGCCCAACCTCAGAGATTCCTTTTCTCCCCCCCACGCCCCGATAATTTTATTGGGGGCTCATATACCATTCAGTGGGTCCTGTCTATCAAACACATTTGTACACGTGTTGTCATCTTCATTTCCAAATATTTTCTACGTGAGCCCTTGCTTGGGGATTCTTGCAGCTGCCGTGCCAGGCCGGTGGAGGAGCGGAAGGCTCAGATGGAAAGGACTCAAGTAGGCAGGAAGAAGGGGCTGCTGCAGGTCAGGGTCCTAGTCCTTCTTCCTCATCTGCTCTTCGTCTGAGAGCTCGGCTGAAACCGTCCCCGTTGGGTGATCCTGTGGGGCCTGATATGCCAGTGACATTGCACTTCAGGGACTTAGCACCGCACAAACCACCGCCGCAGGGCAGACTGACGTGTGGTCAGGAGAGACCATCCCTGGAAAAGGACGTCTTGCTTGGGGAAGGAGGAAGGCCCTGGACAAGGTAGCTGGACATGGAGGCTGCAGGAATGGGCTCCCGCCCGGAGCGACTGTGGCGATGACTGGGGCCGCTTGGTTCTGTGGGACCTGGGTCGTCGCTATGGGTCTGAACAGACTCGACAGAACCTCACGACGCCAACTGGGTGGGAGTGTGGGGCCCTCTCTCAAGGAACAGCTTCTCCCAGACTCCCCTGGACTGAGTAGGAGTCTGGGGGGGGGCCTGCACCCAGTAACCGGGGTAGCGCGGGGTGGGTCGGGCTGGCCATGCTTGACAAGCATTCACTGAGCACTTGATGGGGACCCCGGAGCCTTGGTGGCATAGTGCATTTACCCATCGGACTACTAACAACAAGGTCAGCAGTATGAAACCGCCAGTTGCTCTGTGGCTTTCTACTCCCGTAAAGGTCCCCAGCCTGGACAGCCCACTGAGGCCGTTCTGCCCTGTCCCCTTAGGATCACCAGACCTTGGACTTGACTTTGAGGTCGTGCGTTTCATGGGGACCAGTTTACGGACGCGACACCCAGGCCCGGCATTCTGGCTGGGAGCCCTGCAACCGGTTGCCCCAGTCCTCATTAATCCACTGTGAGGGGGTCCCCCTACTTGTCTGGAAGGAGCAGCTCCCTCGGGGGTGAGTCGTGGAGAGCTGGGTTCCAATCCTCACTTGCCCCTTGCGGAGTCTGGGAACACATGCCTTCACTTCCTGGCACCTCCATTTGCTCCTCGGTCCAATGGGGATGACCCTGTAGCCCTGTGGAAGAAGACCTGCAGAAGCGGAATGAATTGCCCTGTACTTGAGATCTGGGAGCTCTGGGGGCGTCGTGGCTTCGTGGGGGGCCACTCACCTCCGGGTGGGCAGTTCAAGCTGCCAGCAGCTCCGTGGGAGAAAGATGGGCCTTCCTCCTCCCACAAAGAGTTATAACCTTGGAAACTCACGGGGGCAGTTCTCCCCGGTCCTGCAAGGTCACTATGAGTCGGAATCAACCCCGATGGCCGTGCATTTGGGTATTTGGTTTTGAGATCTCGTTGACCCTCGATGGAGGTCATCCTGCTCCTCCCTTCAGCCTATGTAGCAAATCAAAGCTCACGGCCAGCGCTCAGAGGATGTGTGCTTGGAGGGCAGAGAAAGCTTGGCTCGGGGGGAGGCCCCTTCCTTGAGTTTTCCTGAGGGGACCAGCTTTGCTTTCAGTGCTGCTTCCTGAGTGGCTCATTCCCTGAGTGGCTGGGAGCACCCCAAGTCCTCGGGCTGTTCTCATCCCCTTTGTGGAGGGGATTTGGCACAGTACTGCCAGGAACAGGGAACAATTTCCTCTCCTGGGGCCCCTCCTGCCGTCCTGTGGGGCTCAGCTATTCCCAAAGAGATCCTGATGGAGCCATGCCTCCATCTACCCCTGGACATGCCTCATCATCCATTCTGCTCATTGCAGGGACCCCCACCAGCCCCCACCATCAGGACCCAGGACATGCCACTGGGTCTTTGCACTGAAATGACCGGCGCTGGCCAGCCCTGGGTCTCCTCTTTTGGAAGCCTAGACTTGTCACTGCAGCCCCTCCTGTTCGGGGGGGGGGGGCGGTGGGGGACCCTCGCCTTAACTCAAGTTCACTCTTTCTGATGTTTTCTTGGTTTCATTCAGCAAACACCTCCAGCTGCGGGCGTTGGCCAGGATTTCGGGAGGGGAAGCAGGGAGACCCAGATTGGAGGGGCTCTGGACCAGTGAGTGGGTCCCCTGGAGACATGATGGAAGAAGGGAAGACATCTCTGGGGCTTAGGGGGCTGGACTGTCCTGCAGAGTCCGCACTGTCAGCGGAGCTGTTCGGAGGCGAGCTTCCTGGAGATGGGCGCATTGCTTGATTGGACGTCAACACGGAGAAGGGTCCCAGTGGCTCCGAGCGCTGAAGGTGGCCAGCTTAGACATCTGGGTCCTCTGGAGGACACAGCCCATGGAGGAGACTTAAGCCCGTCAAAGTGGAAAGATAATAAGAAAAAAGATTAAAAAAAAACAAAGTGAAAAGATAGGATGGGGCCTGATGTTGAATGCCTCCTTCGCATTCCAGGCTCCGTGTTGAAGGCTACGAGCACTAAAACACAGATGCGCACTTAGCCTCTGTCCTTGACAGCTGCAAATCTGAAGTGGACAGAGGCTTTATCTAAGAGCTCCACCAGAGCATGATAGCCCCAAGTCCTTGGAGAAGTTAAGGATCTTCTTTTTGCAAATTGTGCCACGAAAGCAAAACAGACAATTGGGAACTCCCGCCAAAAAAAAAAAAAAAAAGAGATATCACAGAAACCCTCTTGGGCAGACTCGGACTGCTCCCGTGCGTCTCCAAGGTTGTCAGTGTTTGCAGGAGTTGCAAACCCCATTTTTCTTCCACAGAGCTGCAAGTGGTTTGTGTTTTTTTTTTTTGGGGGGGGGGCATCACTGCCCTCTGGTGGTCGTGGAAGCTACCCAGCGCCGCTCCTGAGAGCCGCCGCTGGATTTGAATCCCAAGCCCGCGGGCCGCAGTCCCCCACTCAACCTCTTAGGCCACCGGGGCGCAGGCCCTGCTAGCGGTTTTGAACTGCTGGCCTTGTGGTTAGCACCCAACAGGTACACCCACGACACCACCAAGGCTCGCTGGCAGTTTTGTTTTGTCTCAAGGGCAAGTGGACAGGGAGACTGTTGGCATCAGAGGGCTGGCCAGCTCTGCCCCGTCTGCCCTGGACACTGTGTGCAGTGTCACAACTCTGTCAACACTGCTTGTTGATCCCATGAGCCCGCCCCGGTCAACACAAGAAGACGCGAGGAAAACATGGGGCGTGTTCGCCTCATGGCGATTACCAACAGAAACAGCAGGGAGGGTCGGGAGATAGAAGAGATAGATGATAGATGATAGATAGATAGATAGATAGATAGATAGATAGATAGATAGATAGATGATAGATAGATCGTAGTGGAGAGAGCAGATGAAGCAACAAGGATGCTGAGAGCCTCAGCCTCCGCGCCCTTCCCCCCCCCCCAACCTCGAGGGATTGGCCTCCAGTTGATAGAACAGAACCTAGGGGTCAAGGCTGGGACTCCACTTAGAGAGATTACTAACAGTGGAAGCAAAGGCAGGCCAGAACCAATTGTGTTGGAAAGGCAGAGGCGGGAAGGTGAACCTCGGTGTGAGTAACACACTCCCTGCCGGGGAGTCAGAGCCACCCCTCAAGGATTTCTGAGACGTCCTTCTTTTATGGGAGCAGACGGCCTCCATCTTTCTCCAACAAGGTGCCCGGTGGTTTGAACTGCCCGGCCCACAGCCCCACCTTCCTCAGACTCACTTCAACTCCCTGCCATCCAGTGGAATCGATTCCGACTCGGCAACACCACAGGACAGGGTAGAACTGACCCGGTGGGGTTCTGTGCCTGAACTGAACTCTTTACAGGAGTAGAAAGTCTTCTTTCTCCTGTGGAGCGGCTGGTGGTTACAAACTCCTGACCCTGTGGTGAGCACTCCCCGTGTGTGACCACAAGCTCTTGTTGGGGTATTTGTAAGGTGGTACGTTGTGGAGTCAACGTACCAAGGGACAACCAGGGTCACCGCTCTGCTTCCTTCCCCCTTTCCACGGATATTCCAGGCACATCTACATCTATAGTGTGCACGCCTACCCCTCAAATATTCTTAAAACAGGAAGGCGAACATCAATACCCCTAGGGTTTTCCTCTTCCTGGCTTATCACAGAGATGGTTGAGCATCTGGGTTTCCTGACTGCACGAACCCTCGGGGAGGGGACACTGAATGGATGTCTAACCCCCAACACTGTGCCCATCCGCCATCCCATCAGGGAAGTAAGGAAGAGGTGCGCCCTTCTTTCTGCTCCAGCCTATCTCAGAATCCTTTGGACCTCGGCTCCTGGACTGTCCCTTCTCCCCTTTCCTGCTGCCCTCGTTGGGGCCCAGCGGAGTTCACCTTTCACTGGGATGATCCCGGCAGCTTCCTGGTGGAGGGCTGAGCCATGTCCACTTTCTCCTGTGCTGCTGCCCCGCAAAGGGCCCTTTCCTGGGGTCCCGACCTCCTGTCCCTTTCCTATTGGACACATAACCTCACACCTTCCACAGAGGTAAAGTCTAGAGGATAAAAGCTTGAGAGTGATTCAAAACATACCAATTTTGCACACAGAGACACAACATAGAAATCCTAGAAGGTTAGGGTTAGGGTTGGAAAATTTTTTTTAAAAAAATCCTAGAAGCAGCTGAGGGGCACTGGTCACATGTGAGATGCCTTTCTGAGTATGCCGCAGATATGAGATCCAGGAAGGAAAAGACGGAGAGAAAGGGTTCCTTAAAATAAGATGACCGGACGTCCCGCGGCGTTTTAAAATGAAAATTAAATATATTACAATACTATTTTTGCATTCCAGGAACATTTTCGTCGCTCCATATAGACCAAATGTTTCATCAGGAACCCTCCATTCCCACCCCTCCGGTCAATGGTGCCCCGCTTAAAATCTGGTCACTTTAGATAAGCATTGTGGGCAACGCGTTGAAAACGTAGGGAGCACAGGCAGAAGACAATGAGAGACCAGACAAGGTGTGTCGCCTATGCCAGGCAAACCACGGACCTCTCTAGTGGATGAAGCACACTAGCCAGCCAACCAACCCACCCCTTCACCACCATCTGATCCATGGGGACTCACGGCCGGCCCTGTAGGGCAGGCAAGCTTTGAGGACACACTAGGAGCGGTAGGGAAACGGGCACTGGGCTTGACTGTTGCTGTCTCCAAACGTCATGCCATCCAGACCCCCACCCCCCAGTAAGATACCCCCAGGGGTATGGAGGGTTAGCCTGTGCGCTTGAAGAATAATGGCCTGACCCCTTCTAGGGTAGGAAGGAACTGCCCCTGTGGGCTTCCGAGGCTGTAACTCTTGGCTACTCCAGCGGAGTAGAAAGCCTCGTCTTCTTCGCGCGCCTGCACGGAGCAGCGGGCTTCAACCTGTTGATCTTGAGGCTGACGGAACCATGCGTCACCACTCCGCCACCAGGCTCCTTAGGAAACCTACAGCTGGGGAGTGACCCCCTCTTTCTGGAGGACTTCCCCCCAAGTGTTCTGGCCGTCAGTTGGTCCGTTCTTGCTTTCAGATGGGAAGCGGGCTCCCAGAGAGGCCAAACTGCCCCTGGTTCTGGAGGGAACTCGCCGCAGCATCTGGCCTAAGAACAGCCATCAGAGCAACGGCTTATGTTTCCTCTGGGTCCTTCCAGGTGGGTCTTTATCACGCAGACCTCATAGCCCTAGGGGGTCAGGGGTGGGCATCTTGACCTCCTGGCCCTCGCTCCCTTTCCGCCTTCTTGCTCAGGGAGCGTCCCAGCCGGGTCACAACCTGTCCACCCCCCCACCCCCCCGCTCCGCCCGCCCACCAGGACGGCATTCCAATCTCAGCCCCCGCGGCGGCGAGGTCTGGATGGGAGCGGACCCCCAGGCTCGCCATCTTCGGGTCAGGCAACCGGGCCGTCCAGGAGAAGAGGCCGCGAGCACACTTGGCGGAGAGCCGCCGTCCGCGCGGACCCACGAGCGGGTGGGCAGGGGGGCCCCTCGAGCGGCAGGGTGAGGCTCAGGATCGCGAGAGGTCACCGCCGCCCGCCCTTCGGCTCTTTCCGGAAAGATTCGGCAAGGTCGGAGGCCCGGAGCGGTTGGCCGGAGGCGCGGGGGGCGTGGCCACTCGGACCGTACCAAGAGCGGCGGCTTGCGGGGGGGGGGAAGCCGGCCGGGTGCGGGAGTCTGCGCGCGCGTCCCGTGACGGCCCGGGCCGGCGCACCCCTGCAGCCGCGCCGTCGGTGGTAGCGCCTCAGTGGTGCGGCCCTGCGTCCCGTTCAGGTGTCGGGAGTGAGCAGCCCCGGCCGCCGGCGGTGAGTTGGGGCGATCGCGGGCTCCGGTTGGCCAGGTTGGTACGCTGGGGTTTCGGGGCGCCGGGACCCCACGCTACTGGGACCCGGATCCTCGTGTCCGCCTCGGGCCCTCGTCGACCCGGCGCTCGGGGCGGGCTGGGGCGCGCCTGGCCCGAGGCTGGCGGGGAGACGGCGGCTCCCTCTGCCCGAGCCTGCCGGGGAGGGCCCTTCCCGGGCCGAGGGCTTCTCGGGGTCGGCGTGCGGGTCGGCGTTCCCACCGCCGCGCTCAGAGCGTCCGGCAGGCCCCGAGGCCGGCACTCGGACCTGGACGTCCGCGAGCTCGGGCGCCAGTCCCGAAGTCCAGCGCGCGCCATTTGGCCGAGCCGTTTCGATCTGGCCGAGCCTCAGTTTCCCCGTTGGTTCGCTGGGCCCTGGGAGCGAGCGCCTCCCGGGGCGAGCTCAGCGGGGAGGCGCTCCACGGAGGCGGTCGGAGCCGAACCTGACCCAGCAGCAGCAGGTGGGCACCGGGTTGGAGGAAGCCCGGCTCAGCCGCCCTGGCCGCCAGAGTTGCCCATGCCTGGGGGAGGAGGGGGGGGGTCCCCGGGGTGGGGGTGGGAGCAAGGCACCTTCCCTGACACCCACTCGACTGGGCAGCCAGGGCGCCCTTAGGAGCACTTGGCTCCGGGCCACTGAGACTTCAGAGAACTTGGCCTCGCCTTTTGTTGTTCGGCTCTCAAGGCTGAAAATGAGGCAAATGAGGATCTCTGAGGATCTCTGAGGATCTCTGGTGGCTTCGTGGCTGAACACCAGCCGCTCCGAGAAAAGAAGATGGGGCTTCCTACTCCCGTAAAGACACGGGCAGACTTGACGGTGGTGAATTTGTGGGCATCCCTAACCCCCTGGTGGGAGGAGGAGGCCCAGCCTTGCTCCTGGAGAGCTGCTGCGGGATGTGAACCGCCCACCCAGTGGGCCGCAGTCCCGCACTCCACCACTGCGCCACCGGGGCGCAGCGCCATGGTAGTGAATTTGGTCTTAAGAGTTCAGTGGCTTGGTGTGGTGGACTGCCAATCACAGGGTCACCAGTTCCGATCCACCAGGTGGAAAGAAGAGGCCTCTGTTCCCATCATGGTTTAGTCAGCGATACCTTCAGGAACAGCTGCCTTCTGCCCTAAAGGGTTGGACTCCATGGCCGTGGTCCCTGCCTGAGGAGTTTGGAGTTATTTCCCTGAGAGTGACCCCCCCCTCCTCTCCCAGATCTACAGAGCTGCCCCCTTTCTCTTGCCCTGGGCAAAGCTGGGGAAGAGTGCGTCTAATAAGGAGGGCTGGGCTGGAGTGCGGGGCCCTGGGATTGAAACTGGACTCCGTGGCCCGCACTTGTTGGGCTCCCTCTCCTCTTCCTCTGCACTGGTAACCAATACAGCCCAAGATAGCTCGCTGCGTCAACCCCCAGGGGTTGAGGTTCTGAGGATCTAAAGAAAGAGGTGCTCAGGGGATCCCGGAGAACGGTAATGTGTCCTATAAGCTGAGTGGTTTTCTGGCTTCTCTGGGATTCGGTAGCCTCTCTGTCGATGTTGCTGTAATTCCTTGGGCTCCCCTGCTCATGGGAAAAAGCACCGTCTCATTAGCCACTCACATACATGTTCTGCCTATGCAAACGGTCTTTAAGTGATTGTAGCAGTGAGCTTGGCTTGGTCTCCTGAGCAAACCCAGAAGGCAGCCACTGTGGTCTGTCTGTGCCCCTCTCAGGAGCCCTGTCGGTGTGGTCATTATGTGTTGGGCTACGATCTACGTGGCCGTCATTTCGAAACCACCGGCTACTCTGAGGGAGAAAGACCAGGCTTTCTACTCCTGTAGAGAATTACAGATTTGGGGGTGGGGGAGAGTTACAGATTCGGAAATCCACAAAGGCCAGGTCTATCTCCCCTGCCGTAGAGGGTCACCGTGGATTGAAATGATCTTGATGGCAATGAGTGAAGGACTTCCGGAGTCTACTGGCCACATAAAGATGGAAAGCCTCCCGATCCCTGTATGGGGTCGCTGAGACTCTCAGGTGGAATTACTCCGGGCCAGGGGATTTGGATTTGAGAAGGAGTTTTTCTTTTACCCTTTCATCACCTCTTGAGCTCATGACTGCCCTCCCCTCGGATGTAGGAAACTCCCATTGGTCTTATGTCCAAAGGAGCTGGCTGGAATAGTGCTTAAAGACTCGGCTGTCAACAGAAGATGGATATTTCAAACCCACCGTTGGGGGTGGGGAGGGCAGGGAGGACCGGACATATACCGATATGGCAGGTGGCTTCCGGGAAAAGACCAGCCTTGGAAACCCTTAAAGGGCAGAACTGTGCTGTCCTAGGGGGCACAAGTGAGAATCAGGCTGCCGGCAAGGAGTTGGGTTTTGTTTTGATTTTGTAAAAGTTTCTAAAGGGTCCGCATGCCAGAGGATGGGATAGATATTAGCTTTCAGTTGAGTTGGGTGTCGAAAACGTTGGTGCCAACAGTTTCGAATTGATTGATGTTTCGCCATGGGGGGTTGGGTGGGGGGAGTCACCTGCGGGTTTGCAATGAAAGTAACTAAGCTGAACCTGGACCCCTGTCTTCAAAGGCAGTGAGTCCAGCCTCAGAGAGGATCGGGGAGCCTTCCTGGATGCCAGGAGTTGGTCACAGCCACAGAGGGTGTCTTGGCAAACCAGAGGTGGTAGGACCTGCCCTGGCTCTGGGCGGATCTCCTCTCAACCCCTTGAATACCAGGATCCAAGAGTCAAATAAATCCACAGGTGCTCTGGCAACTGAGTGTTTGAAATCACAACTTGGAAACTTCAGAGCATTTACTTGAGGCGAGGGAGCGTGTAACGTTAAAAAGAATGTCACCTGTAAGCCCTTTCTTTTCTAATTTGATTTGGTGGGAGTGAGTTTGTTTTTGTTTTGTTTTTTTTGGGGGGGGAATGAAAGGTTGTATAATGGCAGCACCTTCCGTGGCCTCAGAGGCAATGACAGCTGTCCTGAGGAGCTGGGTGCCCGATTGCTGACCAGCCACCGCAGCCCTTGGGGTGGTGGGGGGTCTGAAGAAGGGCTGTACATGTGTATGGTGTATGACACATGGGTCTGAAAATTAAAATGAGAAGGAAGCGAAGTGGAGAAATGGCTTACATTTTAGGGAAGAAATGTGCTTTTCCATCTTTCAAAAATAGTATTCATTACGAAAGAAAGAAACAACAAACCAAAACTCCCTGTCATCACATCCATGCTGACTCACAGTGACCGGAGAAGACAGAATAAAACTGCCCCGACGGGACGGGAGTAGGAAGCCGGGTCTTTCTCCCCCGGAGCTGGTGGCTTCAAACCATCAGCCTCGAGGTTAGCAGCGCAAAGCATGGCCACCAGGGTTATGAACATAAGATGCAGACTGAGATGCGACTGCCTTTGGCGGGACCATGGGACGTGCTGTCAGGAGAGATGGGTCCCTGGGGGAGGGGAGAAGTGGGGTCAGTGAAAGCCAGGAAGGCCCCCCGGGAGCCGGGCTCACAGTAGCATGTGTGAGGCGGGCTCTGGCTGGGCAGTGTTTGCTTCTGTTGTGCCTCGGGTCTCGGGTGGGGACCGATTCTGAAAACATCAGCGCTTCCTGCAGACAGTTTTTTTCACTTACCAGTTTGTCATCATTATGCTTGAACTGTTTGAATTACGGCTCAGTAGCATGTCTGTCAGAGCTCCCCTCCCCAAACGGTAAATAAAAAAAAATAAATGAGATTTGTTATTTAAAAATTCAACACTAAGGTAACATGATGGTGTCTACATTTTTTTCTGTAGCTTTTCTTGTTTGTTTATTTACTTATTTATACTCTTCTGTTTTTCATCTTCTAATCTTAACCTGGATCTCTTATGTTTTTCTTTTTTGAGGGGGTGGGCATCACTGCCCTGGTGGGAGTAGGAAGCCCAGCCTTGCTCCTGAAGAGCTGCTGCTGGATTTGAACCGCCAACCCTGTGGGCCGCAGTCTCGCACACAACCACTGCACCACCAGGGCTCAGCCCTCTTATGGTTTTCTTTTACTATATAAAGATATTTAAGATCTACCTCTTTTTTTTAACGTGAATGAAGTTGTGTCACTGTTGGGTTTTTTTTAAATAAGATTTTTCTTTATGTGAAATCCAGGCCAGGTAAACCTATGTAGTAACTACATTAATAGCTTTTTAAGGTTACAACAGATGGGATGTGTGTGTGTTAACATTCAAAACTCGGGCTGAGCCCCGGTGGCGTAACTGGTTGAGTGCGGGACTGCGGCCCACACGCATGGTGGTTCAAAGCCAGCGGCAGCTCTCAGGAGCCGCGCTGGGTAGCTCCCATGACCACCAGAGGGCAGTGATGCCCCCCCCCCAAACAAAACAAAACAAAACAAAAACATTCAAAACTCACTGCCACTGAGTTTATTCCTTTCGTGGTGACCCTGTAGGACAGGGTGGGACTGCCCCTGTGGGTTCCGGGGACTGTCACTCTTTAAGGGGGCAGAAAACCTCGTTTTCCACCTGAGGAGGGACTGGGGGTTTTGAACTGCTGAGCTTGCAGAGCGCAGCCCAACTCACTCGTAACCACGACGCGTCAGGGCGCCTTCAAGGAGTAACTGGGAGCGAATGAGGTCCAAGGCTGAAGAAAATGCTCTAAAACTGAGGCTGGTGGCAACTGCACAGCTCTTTTTAGTCAATACAAATCATCGAGTTGGGCCGTACGTGAATTAGGCACCAGTAAAACAGTTAAAAAGATCATCAAGGGGCTGAGCCCCAGTGACATAGTGATTGTGCGCGGGACTGCGGCCCACTGGGATGGAGGTTCAATTCCAGCTCCACAGAAGCAAAGGCTGGACCTCCTACTCCCACCACCAGAGGGCAGTGATGCCCCCCCCCAAAAAAAATCATCAAAATGCCCTACAATGTGAGTCTGAGTTTATCCTGAGCAGGCATCCTACATGAGACAGGGAGCAAAGGCTCCCCCCTCTTTGTTGTTTCAAATGAGTCTTTCCTGAACCAGCAGTGGTGTAGGGAGAGCTGCCCTCTGTGAGCTCTGCCCCAGGCCAGTGGGCTTTTCTCTTAAACGGAGTCTTCGTCCACAGACAGATGGATGCCTCCAAGCATTTTAAATGTATCCACGCCCAGGTATTGATTACCTAGCGGAGGTGCTGGGTTGGCAGCAGTAAACCAGACAGACAAACCCCTCTCCCCGGGAGCTGCTCCTGTCCTAAAAGGCGGCAAGCTAACTCGTGGTGTGAAGAAGAGATACGGTGACCCAGGAAAGAATGCGTGCATGTCAATGGAAGTTTAGCTTCCCGTGTCAGTGCCACCACGCCCACTCCCCCTCCTCTCCTGAGTCCAGCTTCTTGGTGGGTCCACGGGGCAGAGGAAAATGGTTTCTGGGACAGGAAAGTTTCCTCAGAGCAGAAAGCCTCGTTCCTTTCCCCAGGAGCGCCCAGTGGGTTCAAACTGCTGACCTCAGCCAGGCGCTGTGGCTGAGACCTCAACCAGCTTTCCTCCCACTGCCCACCCTGTCACCAGCCTTGCCACAGGGCTCCTGTCGATTCTGACTCAGAATGACAAGCCCCCCGCCCCGCTGCTAGGTTTCAGAGGCTGTCAATCTTTCTTTGTCGTATGCACATGTAAGCCGTTCTTGAAGACAGACCCCGGGGGTGGCCCAATACCAAGCAGAGTTCATTCTGCAGTATACAGCCGGCCGACTCGACATCCATCAATAGCCGAAAGTTCCTCGCCTGTACTACTCAGCACCTGCAAGGAAGAGTCTGTTTTGGAAAGACGTTCGTCTAAGACAGAGCACACGCCTGGTCGGAGGAGCAAGACCTTCTTCACAGCGCCTGGCTCCTGAACTTCTTTGCAATTTTAAAAAGGACCACGTGGCCACCACGGTCCATCTGCTGCCAGAGCCCAGCCTTTTCCTCCTGGGCTCGTTTTTTTTCTGAGCTAGAGGATTTTCTTGTTTGTTCTTCTCCAGAGGAGAATCTCCTAACACGCATAATTGCTTAATAACACCGTCGTTTGTGGCTCCCAGGACCTCGGAACACCAGGGAGATCATTGGTCTCTCTGCAGGCTTAGATCCCTGGGCGGGACAAGCGGTGTGCCTGCAGCTGCTACCCTGAAAGGAGCCCTGGTGTCGTGGTCACTCGTCTGGCAACCGATCACAAGGTCAGCTGTTTGAGACTGCCGGCCGCTCTGAGGGAGAAAGATGAGGCACTCCCATGAAAAGCCACATTCTCAGAAGTTCACAGGTGCCGTTCTCCTCTGGCCGGAGGGGGTGGGGCGCCATGAGTCGGAATTGACGGGACGGCAGTGCGCACTGACCTGCACGTGGGCGGTTCGAGCCCCCTCCACGACAGCACGAGAAAGCGGCCTGGAGGATGGGGTGCATGTTTCAGAGTAGAGCAGGGCGCGCCAGCTCCTGGGTGTTACTGGTTGGAAACAGACTTGTTTCCCCATGCACTTGTGTTATCCGGCACCGTGATAAACAGTCGGACTCACTGGGCCGGTAGGGAGACGTCCCTGGGTCAGAGATGACTTACCAGCTTATTCAAACCATGGACCACACCCCCCCTTAGTGTCCTGGGAGTGACTCAGGAGCCTGGTACGCTGCCACTTCTTCCTGCACGCCATGCTGGCAGAGTTTGTGAATGGTACTTCATACACATATGATCTCTCTCTCTGCCATCGAGCTGCTTCCAATTTATAGCCACCCTACAGGACAATTACCCCTGAGGGTTTCTAAGACTGTAACTCTTTTTTTTTTTGGCATTACTGCCCTCTGGTGGAAGTAGGAGGCCCAGCCTTGCTCCTGGAGAGCCTCTGCTAGATTTGAACCGCCAAGCCCCGTGGGCCGCAGTCCCACTCACAACCACTACGCCACCAGGGCTCAGCCCGACACTGTAACTCTTTATGGGTGCAGACAACCTCATCTTCTCTCCAAGGAGCGGCTGGTGGTTTCGAACTGCCTGTGGTTAGCACCCTCATGCTTAACCCATGATGCCACCGGGGCTCTGTCCTCTCAGCGTCAGGGTCTATATTTAAGGTCTGGGTCAGGCCCTGGAGCGCCGTGAAGGCAACAGATACAAACAGACCCCACCAGCGTGGTGAACGTGACAGACCCACTCCTGGAGATCACACAGGTCGGGCCCCCCTGAGTGTCCAGCTGGCAGAGACCACCGCCATGCGACTTCAAGGAGAGCAGAGTCCAGGAGGAGCTGCCTTTCACTGGGGGAGTCCTGCCAGGGGACAGTTGGGCTGGATCGTGGGCCCTCTGGAGGCGGGTCGGGTGAGGGTGCGTGAGACTGAGCCCCAGATAGGAACTTCTCCACAAGGGTGCCTGTGCGCCCCACACCGGGATAGGCCAGCGACTTCACCGGCTCAGAACACCGCTGTCCTGTCTGGGTGTTGCCCCGCCTTGCTGTCTGATGCCCCGCTAGCATGATTGTTGTAGAGCGCTGCACTAGACAAGAGTTTTTCTCCCCCAGGGACGCCCCCGAGGGAGATGTTGACATCAGTCGTATACCCACTGGGAGTAGTGGGGGGTGGGGCAGGAAGGTAGCAGGGGAGCCCCGTGGGGCCAAGCATGGCGCTTTGCCGCTGGCTCCTGTTGGTTGGGCCCATGCTTAAGCTGCTCAAGTCCAGTGCAAGGACAGTTCTTCGTTCTCCCTAAAGAAGAAACCAGCAACAGCACCTCATTGCCATGAAGTCACTTCTGACGCACAGCGACCCTCTCAGACGGGGTAGTCCCGTTTCCGAGACTGTGACTTGTTGTTGTTGCTTGTTAGTTTGTTTTGGTGGCATCACTGCCCTCTGGTGGGAGTTGGAGGCCCCGCCTTGCTCCTGGAGAGCTGCTGCTGGATTTGAACCACCAACCCCGTGGGCTGCAGTCCCGCGCACAACCACTGGGCCACCGGGGCTCAGCCCGAGACTGTAACTTTTCATGGCAGTAGCAAGCCTCGACTTTCTCTCGTGGAGACGCTGGTGGTTCTGAACCGCTGACCTTGTGGCGCGAGCAACCTGACACCGAACCACTAGACCACCAGGACTCCCACAAGGTGTCGTGGGTGGGGAGGAACCCACGAAGTGAACTCGGAATTGTCTGTGGAGAACCGGAGCTCTTGTGTCCCCCAGCGGCCAGCACCCTGCACGGGGGTCCATTCGGAGGTCACCTGGAATGGACCCGTGGCCAAACCAGGGTACTGTCAGCCAGAGACCGCCCTCAGTGAGCCTTCGGGAGCCCTCACGTGTGAGAGGGAAAATGGGGAAAGCTGACTTTCACCCCCGAGTTCAGTGGTTCTCAACCTGTGGGTCGCGACCCCTTTGCGGGACGAACGACCCTTTCACCGGGGTCGCCTGATTCACAGCGGTGGCAAAATGACAGTGATGCAGTAGCAACCAAAGTCATGTTATAGTTGAGGGGTCACCGGCACATGAGGAACTGGGTTGAGAACTGGTGGCGTCATCATTACCCATTGGTCAGCAGTTCGAAACCACTGGCCACTCCTCAGGAGTAAGAGGAGGCTGTGTCTCTAACCTATGGGATCAGCAGTTCTGCCTTCTCCAGAGATGCCACAGTGGCAGCCAGTCTGGTGGGAGTGGTGTTTTCTGTATTCACAGATGGATGCCGTGAGGCGTGTCCACACTTGTGGAATTTACCCAATTCCCTTCCTCGTGGAACATGAGGAGCGTGGTGGTTAGTCAGTGTATTATCTCCCTCGTGTTATCTGTTGGACTTGTTCCCCTGGCCCCACCTTGCCTCTGACCCTGACGGTGGCTGTGGCTGCTGCGCTCACAGGAGTTCTGGCCGTCTGACCCTCACTGTCCCGCCTTGACATCAGAGGCCTGGGCCTGCCTGTGCAAAGGTTTGCGGGGCCATGCAGGGACACATGAATGTGGAGTCACCGTCTTTGAGTGCAGGTGTGACCTGTCCTAGCCATGGTGGGTCACCCGGGGTCAACTGTCAACATTGCCAACAGGGCCCGTGGCTCTGAGCACGGGGGAGAAGGCATGAGCCAATTGTGTGTAGGCTCCTTCCGGGGCGGGGTGAAGTTTGGTACACCGTCCACTCCTTGGAGCATTCTCCATTGGGATTGTGGTCTCGTGGAGAAAAGCACGCGTCGGTGTGGGTGAAAGGTTTCAGATGCCCTGTGGTGGCTTGTGAAACCGCACACTAATACCTGGGTGCACTGGGCACGGTCGCTTATGTAATGTGATTTGCAAACACTGAAAGGACATTTAGCACCAAAACAGCAACCCGGAGCTTCCACTCCACTGACCTGAGACTTCCCCTCCCACCCAGCCAGGCTTTCCTCCGGGTTACCAGCCCCCCCCCCCCCCGCCCCAAACACCTCTCTCTCCCCTCTTCTTCACCCCAGGGCTTCCAGTCTTCAGATCGCTTTTAGGAGTGGTCCTTATAGCCACCCTGCCCTTTCCTGTAGCAGTCAAAAAATAAATAAAAACAAAACCAACCTCAGATTGACTGCCACTGTCAGCAGTGACTCAGAACGAACCTCCAGGACAGGGTACAGCTGCCCCTGTGGTTTCCAG
>PVJH01036540.1:0-18700 GCA_004026705.1 Nesogale talazaci | reverse complement strand
ACACACCCTGGATCCATCAGTTTGTCACTATCTCCTTGGGCTTGTTTATTCTGCCTGTCTTAAGTAGATAGGTGAAATAAAGAGGGAGAGAAAGAAAAAAGAAAGAAAGAAGAGGGAAGGAAGGAAGGAAATGTTAAAAAGAAAAGAAAGATAGTGGTGGGGGAGAAACATGAAACAATTTCATGTCTAATTGTTATCTTCTCACGAAGTGGATGAGTATCTCTCTGTAAAATAGGGAGAAGGACTTTAAAAATTATTTAAATAACTTTTTTTTGTACTCTGCCCAGGGTTTTTAGTTCTGAGAGATAGGCTGTTGTGGACTTACTCCATTCAGTTCATCATTCTTTTTGATGAATCTGACTTGCCCCTCACTTTAGTAAGGTCTCATCTATTTGCTCCATTGTCTAAGCCACATTGCCTTGTCAGAACACTATCAGATAGAATCGTGGAAGAATCAGGATTTTAATTCAGTTTGTCTGGTTCTGCTATCTTAATTTCACTTGTTGTTAGATGCTGTGAAGGTAGTTCCAACTGATATCAATTCTATGTACAACAGAACAAAACACTTCCCAGTCTAGCATCATCCTCACAATTGTTATGTGTTGCCCATTGTTACAGCCACTGTGTCAATCCATCTTCTTGAAGGGTTTCCTCTTTTTCACTGCCACTCGAATTTACCAAGTGTGATGTCCTCCTTCTCAGGAGACTGGTCCCTTCTGATAACATGTAAAAAGTAAGCGAGGTGAATTCTCCATCCTTGCTGGAGAATTGTAGCCATACTTCTTCTAAGACAGATTTGTTTGTTCTTTTTGTAGTCCATGGTACTACTTTCAATATTCTTTGCCAGCACATTAATTCAAGTGCATCAATACTTCTTTTGTCTTCCTTATTTACTGTTTAACTTTCACATCCACATGAGTCATTTGCTATACTATAGCTTGGGTCAGGAGTACTTTAATCTTCAAAGTAACATCATTACTTTTCAACACTTTTAAGAGATCTTTAGAATGCAGATTTACCCAGTGTTATTGTTATTTGTTATTGGATCTTGTGACTACTGCTTCCATGAGCAATAATTTTGAGATAAATCTTTGACAACTTCTATGTTTTCTCTGTTTACTAGTCCACTTCTGAGAATTTTTATTTACTTACATTAAGTTGTAATCCAGACTGAAGGCTACAATCCTTCATTTTAGTCAGCAAGTCTTCCTCACTTCAGCAAATGAGACTATCTCATTCACAAATCAGTTAATGGTAAGAAATCTTCCTCCAATACTGATGTCACATTCTTCATATAGTCCAGCTTCTTTGATTATTTGCTCAGCATTCAGATTAAATATGTATGATGAGAAGATGAACTCTAATGCAAACCTTTCCTGATTTTAAACCATGCAGTATTCCCTTGTTCTGTTCATATAACCACATCTTAATCCATGTATAAGTTCCACATAAGCACAATGAAGTATTCTGGCGTTCCCATTCTTCTTAAAGCTATCCATAGTTTGTTATTATCCACAAGGTCAAATTTGCATAACACAGACCAACAACAACAACAGTTTTCTTGGTATCTTGGCTTTTAGACATATTCTTGGGTTATTTGGAGCACTAATTCAGAAAATTGTATTAAATAAGCCACATCAACTCTAGTTTCCTAGATAACGTGCTCCACTTGATTTTCAGCTATAGTTGTGGTTAAGTTCCATCAAGTTGATTCTGACCCACAGTGATTCTATGAACCAGGGGTCCTCAAACTTTTTAAACAGGGACAGTTCACTGTCCCTTACACCATTGGAGGGCCAGACAATAGTAAAAAAAAAAAAAAACTATGAATGAATTCGTATGCACACTGCACATATGGTATTTTGAAGTAAAAAACCAAAATGGGAACAAATACAATATTTAAAATGAAGAACAAATAAAGTTAAATCAATAAACTTACCAGTACTTCAATGGGAACTATGATTCTGCTTTTGGCTAATGAGATGGCCAATGTCCGGTTCCATATTTGTCACTATGAGTCATAACAAGTGATGCAAGTTTGCACCAGTTAATCTAGATCTGGTTGGAGATTTCAGATGTTTCATTCTGGAAAAGTCTGCTCATAGACATAAGTCCTGCAAAGATGGCTGCCATTTTGAGTGCACGGTTCCTGAGATTAGGATGTGTCTCAGAGGGAAGAGATGTATAGGAATTAGTAAGACTGCCTGACTTGAATGTGTCTTTCAGAGAGTCATAATTCTGCAGTTCAGCCAGTTCCATTTAGTAAGTTGTATTTATATTTTCAATGTCAATAAAAAATGGGTTATGGAAAAACTGTATGTCCTGTTCATGAGGATGAAGCTCTTTTAATCTAAATTGGAACTACTTTTGCAGCTTTTTCAGTGAATCCATACATGTTTTGTTTGGGAATGCAACCAATAGTTTTTCCCCTAACAGATTTTGAGGTGTCGGGACATGGCAGAAAATTTCCTCCTTCACTTGTTTGATGAAGAGATCTAATTTTCTATCATATGCTTTCACATATGCTTGCATATCAGTGATGAGCTTCCCTTTTCCTTGAAGATCCACATTGAAACTCTTGAGTAGCTCTGTTGCATCTTTCAGAAATGCAAAGATGCCATTTCCATTCTGCATAACTGAACTCGGGTACTTCTTTGTTTTTTGAAAGCAGAAAAGCTGTCATCTGTGGAAGTAAGTCATAGAAATGTTTCAAAACTCTCCCGTGACTTAGCCAACAGACTTCTATGTGGTACAGAACATCTTCATAGGCAACAATTAGCTCAGACAGAAATTCCTGAAAATGCCTGTGGTTCAGTGCATTATCTCTAATGAAGTTAACACAAAAAAGCACAATTTTCATAATAGAATCCCACTTCAGTGATTTACTACACAGTGCTTATAGGTGACTAAGGCAATGTATGGCTATTGGATGACAATGGTTATGCTTGTCCATCTCTTGGTTAATGTGAGCGATTACTCCCTTCTTAGACCGCTCTATGCTAGGAGCACCATTAGTTGTCACACTGGCTAGTTTATCCCAGTCCAGCTCCAAACCATTCACACTTTGGCAAACCTTTTCAAAGATATCCTCTCCTGTCACTGTTCCTTTGATGCTTTGCAGTGCAGCAAGCTCTTCTGTGATTTCAAAATAGTCATTCGTCCCACAAATAAAAATTAGAAGTTGTGCAGAATCACAAACATCATTACTTTCATCGAGTGCCAAGGAAAAATAGGAATATCTCTTTACAGAGTTTTGCAAATGGTGATGCGAATTCTCCCCCATTTCTTCAATCCTTCGTGTAATCATAGGTCCTGAAAGACTCACTGTACTAAATAAATCGGTGTTCTCTGAACACATCTCTTTGGCAATAGAAAGAAGGCATTCTTTAACAAATTCTCCCTCTACGAACGGTCTGCCAGTACACACTATAAGCTTGACAACTTGAAAACTTGCTCACTGTGATGAAATATTTAGCTGCCTCACAAAAGTATTGCTGAGTTGTCAATGTATTTTTCAGTTTTAATATTTTATCTTTTCTCACTTCTATAACAAAACAATCATATTTATCTTTATGTTGTTTGATACTGTCAATGCAAATTTATTCTTCGAATACAGACACTATATTCTGGCATATCAAACACACAGCTCTTTCCTTGTACTGCATGAAAAAGTAATCATAAGTACACTGTTCTTTGAATAACCTAAACTCCGAGTCAATTTTTCTCTTTCTTGATATCATTGTTTCCTAGGGCTTCCAAATTTATATATATATATATATACATATATATATACACACACATATATATTTACAAAAATATTATACCAGCAATAACTTTGCTCACACAGGGACATATAGATTCCACTGTCCATCAATGCATTCTGATCAGTGCCCATCAATGCAGCCTTGCCAGTCCACATCATTTCAGCCTCACCAGTGCCCATATTGGTGGAACTCCGCTTTTCCCTCAGGCTCATACTGGTGCAGTGTGAAACCTCCAACACCTTTCCAGTTCACACTATGCTAACCGCATTGTGAGCTGTGAACTCGCACAGGAATCTGATCAAATGGGTGAGAAGACTCATGCAATCAGATTCCACTGCAGGAAAAAAAGAAGGCATATATGCCTGTTTTCTTCTGAATCTAATGCAACCTCAGAGATCACAACAGTGTGAATCAGGGCTTATACAGCACACAACATATAATATCATACACAACTGAATAGTAATCAGAATATAAATGCAATTACTGTCAATTAAATTGAGTTTCCTACTCTTCTGCTGTCTGCATAGCCAGATTAAGTTCCCCTGGGGCCCTAGGTAGATTACCAGTTTGGGGCCCCCGGGCAATAACACTGAACACTGACTATTTGCATTAACACTGACCACTGACAATTTGCATTAATACTGAGCATGGACCATTTGCATTAACATTCAGCACTTACAACTATCATTACCACTGAGTACTATTTTCATTACCTCTGAGCACTGAAAATTAGCATTAGCAGTGAGCACTATCTGCATTATTTCTATGATGCAACCCCCCCGAGAAATCACCCCCAACCAACTAGCCTACTTAAAAAAAGAGTCTATCCTAACTTCAAAAAAAAAATTCTAACTTGTTCTTACCTCAGTCCTCAGGCAGCAGCAGGCTTGGACAGGCAAGCTCATGACTTGTGATCGTGACTTGATCACACTCAAGACTGAGAGGAGGAGTTGAGACAGAGAGACGGAGGGGAGTCAGAGTGCGCACACATTCCACACATGTGCACTGTGGGGCCTGGGATGAGTTGGCTACTAAGCAGGACAGGGAGTGGAGGCAAAAATACACAGAGGGTCCAAAAATGCCCTCAGCAGACTGTATGTGGGCCACAGTTTGAGGACTCCTGCTATACACTACAGAACAAAACACTGTCCAATGCCGCACCATCCTCACAATTGTTCCTATGTCTGAGTCCATTGTGGCAGCCACTATTTCAATCCATTTCAGTGAAGGACTTTCTCTTTTGCACTGCCCCTCCACTTTATCAAGTATGATATCCTGCTCCAGGGACTAGTCTCTCTTTGCAATATTTAAATTTTTTTTTAAGACAAAGCCTTGCCATCCTTGACTCTGAAGAGTACACTGGTTATATTTCTTCCAGAACAGATTGTCTTTTTAGCAATCAATGGTATTTTCAATATTCTTCACCAGCACCACAGTGATTCTTCTTTGATCTTTCTTACACAATGTCCAACGTTCACAGGCATATGAGGCCATTGAAAATGCCAGAACTGGGGCTGAGCCCTGGTGGCGTAGTGGTGGTGAGCAGGACTGTGGCCCATTGGAATGGAGGTTCAGTCCCAGCAGCGGCTCCACAGGAGCAAAGGCTGGGCCTCCTACTCCCACCACCAGGGGGCAGCGATGCCCAAAAAACAAAAAAAGAAGAAAATGCCATGACTTTGGTAAGGCACATCAAAGTCTTCAAAGTAGCATTCCAGCTTTTCAATACTCTGAAGAGGTCATGTGCAGCTGATTTGCTTAATACAATTCATCGTCTGATCTCTTCACTGTAGCTTCCATGAAAATTGTGATCCAAGCAAAGCCAAATCCTTGAGAACTTTAACCTTCTCGCTCCTTATCATAAAGGTACCTACTGGTCTATTTGTGAGGACTGTAGTTTTCTTTACATTGGGTGGTCCTTCATACTCAGGACTGTACTTCTTGATCTTCATCAGCAGGTGTGTCAAGCTTTCCTCACTTTCAGCAAGCAAGGTTGTGTCATCTGCATATCAAAGGTTGTTAATAAGCTGTCCTTCAATCCTGATCTCACATTGTTCTTCATCTAGGCCATCTTCTCTGATGATTTGCTCTGTGAGAGGTAAATTAAGGTAGAGTTCAGACACACATGTGAAGCAAAGAGTGGCTTTATTAGGGAAAAGACATCTTGGGAGGGGAAGGGAGAGCAGAGAGGGGGACAGAAGCATCTTGAGGTTCTGAGTGGGTCCTGCAATCTAGAGTGCAAGTTAGGGGAGTTGTGTTTGATACGAGGATGGCAGGATATATACATATATATATATAATTTGAGCTGAAGGCTGGTGGGCTGTAAAGGGGAAGAGAAGGTCGCAGCCCTGCAGTTGCTAGGAAACAGTGCTAGGGTGAGGAAGACTGTGTTTCTCCCAGGTGGGGGTCACCTTGTCCCTGGAAAACAACACTAGTGAGGAGGTATGTTCTATGGGTGAGGCAGATGCTTTGAAGTTCAAGTGCTATGAAGCTTACCAGACCATCCGTCTTCTTGAGAGGCTGAAATTGAGAGTGCATTGCCCCAGAGAGGCAGGCACGGGGTGGGGGGAGGTGGTGGGTGGGCAATGGGGGCTGAAATCAGAGGCACCTGGTCTGGGCCTGACTCAGGTGTGGCCCATATAATCCGAATACAGATTGAATAAGTATAGTGAGAGGATAAGCCCTGCCACACACATTTCTTGATTTTAAACCATGCAGTATTCACTAGTTCTGTTAGCACAACTGTCTCTTGATCCACATAAAAGTTCTGCATGAGTATTCCTAATTTGTTATGATCCACACAGTCGAATGCCTTGGAATGAAACACAAGTAAACATCTTTCTGGTAATCTTGGCTTTTAGCCAAGAACCCTGTAACATTAGTAGATATTCCTTGTTCCATGTCTTCTGAATCTGGCCTACACCTCTGGCAGGTCACTGTCAATGCACTTCTGCAACCATTGTGAAATAATCTTCAGCAAAATTTAATTTGCATGTGATATTAGTGAGACTGTTCTATAGTTTAAACATTCTATTTGGTCTCCTTTCTTTGGAGGGGATCTATTCTTGTCAGTTGTCCAACTAGATGTCTTTCAGTTATTAAGTTATAGTAATTATCATCCTAGTTTTAAATATGAGAAAAATTCAGACCCACAAATCACAGAATAAGACAAAAAATGTAAGAAATATTTGAAAAAGAATCTCGCTGGGGGAAGCCTTATATGTACTCATAGTGGCTAGTTAGTTGCTGTTTATGCTCCCAACCGTAAGATTAGTGGTTTGAACCCACCAGTCATATTTCGGTCTTTAAAAGATTAGTGGTTGGGAGACCCCAAAGGTCAGTTCCTGTCTGTTCTATAGGGTCACTATGAATTAGGATTAATCAGGTGACTGTGTTAGTCCAGGTATGCTTAGAGGAACAAATTCATAGACATGCATATAGATATAAGGGTACAGTTTATATACAAGAGGAATGGGACATTGAGAAAGCATCCCAACCCAGTCCAGTTCAAAGCCATAAGTCTGATGTTAGCCCACATGCCCGATAATAGTCTATAACGTCTCCTTCCGACACATGAAGTCACAGGTCAGTGGGTGCAGAATCTCAGTGCTGGCAGGGGTCTCCCCATGGCTTCTCGCTTCCAGGACTCAGGGTCCATCAACAGCATCCAGTGGTGGCAGAAGCAACTCAGCGCTGGCAGGGGTCCCCACGTGGCCTCTCCAGCTTCAGAGGTCTGGCTCCATCAGGGCAAAGCCGTGTGGCTTCTCCTCTGGCTACTCAGACACTGGCATCTGTCTTGTCCGTGATTCATTGTCTCTGAGACTAACTCCCAACAACCAGGGAGATGATAGCTTTTCATCTTCACAAGGGAAATATCGCGAGATTTCTCAGAAGTCTCAGGAGAAAGTCATGTCCACATGGAGGCCTCTTTGGCTACTCAATGGCTATCTCCAGACTAACAGGCTAGACTCCACCCCTACATCTCAATCATGAAATTAACATAAGCACATAACCACCACAGTGACTATGACTTTTTCTTTTTGAGATGGGTAAAACTATACAATATATACAGAGACTACAAGATGAATACTGCAAAGCTAGAATACAGCTTGAGAAAAGTGGAAATTTATAAAGGTATATTTTTGCAAAGTGTGAGGGCAATTTAGAATGTAGGGCTTTATAGAAAGTTTCATAAATTTTGAAGATCTAAAATTTTACTCTTCAAATCATGCAGTAACAATTTCAGAACACATTTTAATATATCAAAGTCAATGGACAATTCATGTTAAATGTTTTGGAAGTAAAGTTGACTCCACATTTCTTTATAAGAAAAAAATCTACGTTTTCTTTTAAGAGGTTCTGTGCACAGTTGGAGAAGTTGTGCCACCTTTTAAGACTGGAAGGAACATTTTGGTTATTATAAAGAAGTCTAAACTTCTTTATACGACAGACACATTTTGTGATTCAGAATATTTGAATCTCTATTTACTGCACCAAACTCACTTGTCAGTCTATTATGACCCATACCAACACAAAGGAGAGTAGAACTTCTTCTGAGACTGTGAATCTTTATGGGAGCAAAATATCTTTCTCTTGAAGATCAGCTAATAAGCTATAATAACTAACACTGTGGTCATCAGTCAAACATATGAAGCACTATGCCATCATGGCTCCTTATTCATTGTATAGTAACTCTTATTTCTGGCCCCTTTTAAGATAACAAATTGAAACTGTCTGCAATTCAGTTCCTCATAAATGTGAAGTGATTCTTGGGGGAAACCCAATGTTCATGTAATTTTCACTGTTCCAATATATCTTTGGATCAAAGAACACCATGTAATGGAAAACTTGACCTAAATATTTAATACAAAATACTTTAAATAAACCAGAATAGACTTCCTCTATTTCAGGTTAGCTAACACTACATTAAGATATCCTGATTTTTTATGAGTAAGTACAATGAAAAGTAGTATATTTGTATATGTTTTATATCTCAAAAACTAGAGCTAATCAGGGTGATGGTGCCATTTTTTGAATCAGCATGTTGAACATGCCCAGAAACAAGTTTTACATTTGAGGCACCAACATGTTTTTGGACAGAGTAGTCAGTAAAAAGGAAGTAAACATCTTTCTGGTATTCTCTGCTTTCAACCAAGATCCATTTGGCTTCAATAATGATAGCCCTTGTTTCACATCCTCTTCTGAATCTGGCCTGAACTTCTGCAGCTTTCAGCCATTGCACTGCTCTAATCATTGTTGTATGATCTTCAGCAAAATTTTACTTGCATGTGTTATCAATGACACTTTTAGAATTCGAATATTCTGTTGGGTCACTTTCTTTGGGATGGGGACAAATATGGATCTTTGTTTTTTTGTTTGTTTGTTTTGTTTTATTTGTGGGCATCACTGCCTCTGGTGGTTGTGGTCGCTACCCAACCGCTGCTGGATTTGAACCGCCTAGCCCGCCAGCTGCAGATCCACACTTAACCACTTACGCCACCGGGACTCAGGATCTTTTCCAGTCGATTGTTTATGTACTCCAATTTGCTGAAATAGATCAGTGCTTCCAGTGCTTCAGCAGCTTACTGAAGTATTTCCACTGGTATTCCACAAATTCTTGGAACCTTGTTTTTGGCTGATAATTTCAGTGCAGCTTGCACTTCTTCCTTTAGGACAATTAGTTCTTGCTCCTGAAATGGTTAAATGTTAACTTGTTCTTTTGGGTACAGTGATTCTGTGGGTTTTTCTATCTTCTTTTGATTCTCCATGCACTATTCGACACTTTATCTGGAAAATCTTACAATATTATAATTCAAGGTTTAAAGTTTTTCTTTTGTGTTTTCAGTTTAGGATATGCTGAGGAAGTTCCTGTTTTGGGGCATTTCTAACTCTAGATCGTTACACATTTCATTATAATATTTTACTTTCTTCTTAAACTACGCTTTAAATGTTTCCGTTTGGCAATTTGATAATATTGTTTCTCTCATTTGTCTTACCTACTCTACAATTAAGAGTAAATTTCAGTGTTTTTTCTGACAGTGTTCGATATCCTCTTTCTTGTCTTTTTTGTTTTTTTTATGTGTGTTCTTGATGTCATTCCACAACTCATCAGTGTTCAATTATCTAGAGATATTTCATTAATTTAGATGGGATAGACACAAGGGTGTATTTTGGCTCTCATGAACTTGCTTTAATTTTCTTCAACTGCAATCTTAAGCTTACATGAGTAATTCATGGTCTATTCAACAGTCAGCCACTGGCCTAGTTTTAGCTGTTGATAATGAGCTTCTCCATCATCTCTTCTCACAGATGTAATAAATTTTATTTAATTTCAGTGTATTCCTTCTGAAGAAGTTCATGTGTATGGTCGCTATTTGTATTGTTGAACAAAGATATTTGCTAAGAAAAAGTTGTTCATCTTCCAAAATTCCATCATGTGAACTCCAGCATCATGTATTTCATCAAGAACATTATTTCCCACTACTTTTACTTCCTGTTTCCAAATTTTGCATCCCAATCGCCAACAATTGCCAATGCATCTTGATTGTGTGTTTGATTGATTTCAGCCTGAAGACAGTGGCAAAATGCTTTAATTTTGCATCACTAACTTTAGTGTTTGTAGCAGTCACTGCTTTGTGTCAATTTCAGTACCAGGAGTGTAGGGGTGGAGTCTAGCCTGTCAATCTAGAGATAGCCAATGAGGCCTCTGTGTAGGCATGGTTTTCTCCTGAGAATTCTGGGAAGTCTCGCAGTATTTCCCAATTAGAGGTGAGACACTAGACTCTGTTCTGTGGGATGAAGACAGAACTTTTCCATAATTATTATACTCTAAAATATTAAGCAAGCAATTTACCAACATTTAATGTGCAAGCCATTCTCACTGAAACACACAATTTTATAAGGTCTTTGTCTGAACTCGTGATGAGGCTAAGATACCTGATCTCCCTGATGCCCCCAGTTATCTGAGGGCTTTGCATGACAAGTTAGGATAGTGATCTGCTTCCCTCCAGGCCTAAAGGTGGGATTCAAGAGTCATTGTCAATGACCCTTAACAATGTTTACCTACTCCCGGGAGTCTGAAGTCCCTCCTTATCACATTCATCTCTGCTTAGTCATGAGTCATCCCTAAGCCATTATCATCTTATAGCCCTTAAGACAGCGTCCCCACTCCCACTCCCACCCCCACCCCCTGTTCGCAGCATGTCCTGACCGGTAACTAGAGAAATTATGTGTCCTGTTAGGCTACTCAAACAGGGAAAAATAATGTTCATTCTCCCTCTCCAACTCCATGTGGACCACCTTACAGGGCAGAGGTGAGCATGTTACCCTGATGTTATGTATGTCTGACTCTTATTGTTTCTCTCTCTCTCTCTCTGTCATGATCTCTATATCATTATTATAATAAATAATAATTATCGCTACACAACTGCCTGTTGAACGCTTGCTGTGAGTATATCAGAGGATTGGTCACATCCTGATACAATTCCTTGGAAACATGAAATTGACAACATAGCAGCATGCCTATAGATCCTGAGTCCTGAAATCTGGAGGAGCCAGAGAAACCACATGGGCTTACCCTAATGGAACCAAAATCTCAGAAGCCAGAAAAGCAAAAGAGAGATCCCCACCAGCACTGAGATGCTTCCACCGCCACTGGATACTGCTGACAGACCCTGAGCCCTAGAAACAAGGAGTCCTGGGGAGACCCCTGACAGTATCAGGATGCTTCTACTGCCACTGGATACACAAGACTCTGCACCATGATTGTCCTGGTGCCATTGCACGTGCTTCATGAGTTGGAAGAAGACTTGTAGACTGGTATGAGACATATGGGCTAATATTGGACTTAAGACCTTGGACTGGACTGAGTTGAGATGCTTTCTCAATGTCCCATTTCTCTTGTATACAAACCTTTCCCTTATACCCATATGTGTGTTTATGAATTTTTCTCTAGTCTATCCAGACAAACATAGTGTATAAATCTGAGTAATAGTTGTGTTGACTAGATTTTCTTGTATGTGGGCATAGATCTTGAATGTCATTTTTGATGATAAATGTTGCACCATTCATCTTGAATCTCTAATTCCCAGCATAATAAACCATAGGATTTTCTGATTAAAATAGCCAATCTAATCAAATTCAGCTCACTAATGCCTAGAGTATTGATTGCTATGCTTTCTATTTCACTTTTGACAACTTTCAATTTTCCTAGGCTTGTATTTCATACATTCCAAGTACCAATTATTGTTTGCAGCAGTTTCTTCTCATTTTGAATCATGTGCCATGTGGCAGTCATGTATTCTGGTGCCAATTTGATTAAGAGTGTAGAGGTGGAGTCTAGCCTGTCAATCTGCAGATGGCCAATGAGACCTCTGTGTGAACATGACTTTCTCTGAGAATTCTGGGAAATCTCATGATATTTCCCCCCGTAAAAATGAGTGACACAAACTCAGTCCCTGGGAGACACTCTACTGACAAGATGGCAGACATGCTGATAGACTCTGAGTCCTGAAGTGGCTGGAGGAGAAGTCACATGAACTTACCTTGATAGAACCAGACCTCTGGGACCAGAGAAGACACGTGGAGACTCCTGCCAGCGTTGAGATGCTGGCGAGGCCACCAAGAAACCCCTACCCGTGCTTAGGTGCTTCTACTGACACTGGACACACAAAACGCTGCACCCATTGGCCTGTGATTGTCCTGACATCATTGCATGTGTTTCATGAGTCTGACGAGGACTAATGAATTGGTCTCGGACCTATGGGCTAATATCGGACTTATGAACTTGGGCTGGACTGGGTTGGGATGCTTTCTCAATGTTCCATTCCTCTTGTATATAAACCTTTCCCTTATATACATAAGCATGTTTAGGAACTTGTTTCTCTAGTCTAGCCAGACTAACTTACCCCATCAGCAAGTGAAAGACCCCAAGGCTTTACCCCATCCACATCTTTATCGTCAATGCTACTTTGAGAACACAGCTCTTCCTCAATCATATTTGGAGTGCCTCCCAACCTGAAGGGCTTATTTTCTGGAATTATCTCTAACAATAATATGCTCCTATTCATTAGATTTCTAGTATCTGACAGTGTTTTGATGCTGTCCATCAGGTTTTCGGAGCCTAAATCCTCAGAAGTGGACAGCCTATTCCTTCTTCCTAGTCTGTTCTTAATCTGGAAGTCCTGCTCAAAACTGTTCACTTTGAGTAACCCTGCTGGTATTTGAAATACCAGTGACAGAGTTTCCAGCATCACAGCAGCACACAAAGCACCCTAAAATGACAGAAAGGTAGTGGTTAATCTCAATAAGATGCTTCAAATTTGAAATTGATCTTACAAGTCATTTATTATTAGTCCTTTAATTTTTGCTTTAGTGTTTGCTACAAAGTCTTAAGTAAATTGTTGTACTGGCAGTGTCTAAATACTTCAGTTATACACTCTTAGAATTTCAGAGTATTCTGAGTATTAAAAGTTCTTTCTCACACTAAGCCAGTGTTTCTCGCCATATGTATTCCCACCATAGGGTCTATTACTTGCAGCATTATACAACAATTTCTATCTTCCTATCTTCCTTTAAACACTTGAAGACAGCTATCATGAATTTCGCACACCATTTCTCTCTGTTTTCAGGTTCAATGTGCCTATATTTATCATAATCAAATAGCAAATAATTTCTTAATATAACCATTTCCATTGAGGCATGCTAGCTCATAGCACACCTAAGGCACAAAGCAAAACTACCTTCATGTTTTCTTCTGAGACTGTGAGTCTTTACAGAAGTAGATGGCATCTTTCTCCCTAGAATGACTAGTGGGACCAAACTGTCACTGTTTCAGTTAACAGCCCAATGCTCAGCCCACTAGACCTGTTTTTCTTAATATAGAAGGTACATTAAATGCTGGCTCATCCCATGCCTTCTTTTCTTAGAACTATTAAAGAGAGGGTCAGTCAAGCTCTACTATATACATGACTCTCACCTTTATTACAGCTATCTGGATCAGAGATGGACCCTGCAAACGGTTAGATTGCCCAATAAATGAGGTAAGCATAAACTTTCTTGGGCTTACAAACTTAGCTGTAGTGTACAATTTATCATGGTTCCACAGCATTAACATGGCCAAAAAAAAGAGCATGTGTAACTCTTCATTACAGGTTGACAAATATGCAGAAGTAAGTCTCTAGAAGCTTCAAAGAATAGGAAACCTGGATTCAAAGGACAAGCTCCCCTCCCAACCCTTCTTGCTTACTGTTATCGATCTCTGCTCACTTGTTTAATCCCTTTTATAGCTCAGAGGGGATTCCTCCCAGATAAAACCTAATCCTATATGTTTTATCCTGCCTCATCAATTAAGCTGCCTCTAATCCTGCCTTACTAACATTATAAAGATGAGGATGTACAACCCAACTAACTCATTGCCATGGAATTAATTCTAAATCATAAATATTGTAAGCATTACAGAATCAGACGGCCTCATCTTTCCCCCACAGCATGGTTAGTGACTTTGAATTGCTGACCTTGAGGTGAGCAACCCAATGCCCAACCCCACAGAACAAGCAAGGCTCCTTGGATTTATAAGACATAAAACCAGATCACAAAATGTAAGATAATTACATAACACCAAGAATCATACCAACCAAACTGACACATTCCATTTATAGCCATGTATATCTGTAGCTTCTACAGATATTTCTACAGGGATTTTTTTCATTCCCTCCAATAACCAATTTTAGGACTCTGAGAGCAAAATTACTTATTAGCTTAAGTTTTCATATATATGTTATATATATTTCATATATATGGTAGAATTTAACCTTGGAGGTTGACAACATTTGGTCTCTCATTCAGAATCAAATGCTGGTGTGTATTCTTGTCAGGCATATAGCATACTGAATGTTCTGTTGGTATGCAGGCATACATATTGCTGCTGTCACCCTCACCACAGGGCAGGATCTTAAAGGGGTGCTCACAAGTTGACCTAGAAATTCTAGAAATCAGACATGGCAACCTTTAAATCTGAGAGCAAATAAAGCAAAGAGGGTCCTTTCCCCTTAGGTGTTCTTTGATCTTCTGCTACTTGGCAAACATCCTATGAGGGGTGTCAGTATTTCCCTGTGTTTAGCAACACCCCCACCCTTTCTGAGAGAGTTAGGGAGTCTGAAGAGGCCTTTATAGATGAGTGAGAAATACAGTGAGCACATGAGACCCCATAAAAGAGGGTATGGGACGAAGCCTCCCTTTCCCCAACTCTTTCACTCGAATCACATTGCCTTATGGGAAAAGTCTACTGAGTCACAGTTGGGGGAGGAGGGTAATTGAAAAGAAAGATTTTCTCTTCTTTCGCTGGCTCTAGTTTTTCTCCATAGTAGAATAGCATCACTGCTGCTATAGTGGTTACACAATGGACTGGTAACCACAAGATCCACAGTTCAAACCCATCCATAGCTGCTCTATAGAAGAAACACAAGACTTCCTAATTCTGTCAAGTTACTGTGTTAGTCTGGGTAGATTAGAAAAACAAATCATAGACACTTATAGGTATATAAGAAAGAGCTTTATATAAAGAGTAATTGCATATTAAGAAAACATCCCAGCCCAGTCCAGATCAAGTCCATAAGTCCGATATTAGCCAACATGTCTGATACCAATCTATAAAGTCCCTTTCAGACTCGTGAAATAAATGCAATGATGCTAAAGAAAGAATGATGCAGGAAGATCACGGACCAGTGGGTTGGAAGTCTTGTGGATCCAGTGGCACTGTAAGCATCTCACCACTGGCAGGGGTCTCCAAGTGTCTCCTGTGTTTTTTCACCTGCAATGTCTTGCAGGGAGTCAGCCTGTGTTCTGCCTTCAGCAAGTTATCTCCTTGGCACCTCCAAATGAGGTCATTTAACCTGCGATTGACAGGCTAAAATCTACCCCTTCACTCTTAATCCTCTCAAACGGACAACAGATTATATAACTACCACTGCCCCAGGGAGATAACCTCTAGGCAGCTGACATTGACCTTCAAGTGCACAGTCATTTACCATGTGATACAAGCAGCTTCCTGGGTTTGACATGTCTTTGGGGAACAACCTGGAGGGAAACCTTTCTGTATCCCACAGCCCCACAAGATGGCCTAGCTGAATTCACCTTTCCCCCTGAGTTTGATGAGTATGTTCTATGAGCACTGTGTTCCCTTGAATGGGACAAGTTCTTGTTATTCAGAGGTGACAGCTTTGAGATACTGTGGTTCTCAAAGGGACCAAATTGAACTCAGGAGTGGAAGGAAGCTACCCAAGGTTTTCTGAAATTCTTCTCTTAAGGATACATAAGAATTAACTGGCGATGTTGTTAAAATATAGATTCTGACTCAGTCTATCTGGGTAGAATTGTTACTTCTCGACACAGAGTCCAACAGGAACAAGCCTGCTGGAAGCTCTTCAATCAGAAGAACCTCTCTCTACCCTCACACTGATACAAGAAAATATCATCCCCACCCCCAATAAATGTGACTGTATTGCTACCACGCTTCAAAACATTTGACTTCTGAGAATACGACAAAAAGGAAGATGCCCAATGAGACTGATTGACACAGTGGATGCAGCAGTGGGCTCAAAGAGAACGATCGTTTCACTTTGCTGTTTCACATAACATTGCTCTGAGCAGGAACAATTTATGCGGGCTAACAACATCCCAAACCCTAATCTAAAGGTTTGAGACAAACCTCCCAACCAAAGCAGCGCCATGGCAGAGAAGCCTAGCAGTCAATTTCTGTAAAGATTACATGCAAAAGACTCCTACAGAATTCAATTCTACTCTCTTAACATGTGGGGTCACCAAAATTAGAATTAACTCTAGAAAATATGTTCTTTTGTTTTGTTTATGTTTGGGGAATGGGATTATGAAATCTTATTTTTGCTTTCCTTTATGAAGTGAAAAAAGTAATAGTATTCTTAAAGCTTATCAGTTGAGACTTAAAAGTATTTGGTCCATTTGCATACTGTGTGGAGTCTCTTATCTTTCTTGGCAACAGAAGCGCTAGAAAAAAATATATCACTGACTGAAATAGAGTGAACCTATTTCCTAAGTAATCAAAATGGGTGAAGAACTAAATGAGACTAAATTAATGCTGTTGGACCTATTCACTATCTTATGCAAAAAATTTTCTGTATTATTTTCCTGCCATCTTCATAGGAAACAGATATGACTCTATTGCTGCTGAGTTAGAGGGACCCAAATTAACTCAGCATGTCTAAATATGGTGTTGGTCGAGGTGTAAGTCAAAAACGCCATTTAAAAATTTAAAAAATGGGGCTGAGCCCCTGTGGCCTAAGTGGTTTAGGGCGGGACTGCGGCCGGTGGGTTTGGCGGTTCAAATCAAGCAGCAGCTCTCAGGAGCAGCACTGGGTAGTGCCCACGACCACCTGAGGCAGTGATGTAACCCCCCCCCCAAAATCTTTTTTAAATGATCTCTAAGTCATAAATATTGCTTTTCATTCCTCTAATTCACCTATGTGCCTTAAGAAAATGACTTGATGAACAATATCAGAGAATATTGTAATTTTTGCTGGCATAAGTGTTTGCATATTTCTTAGGAAAGTCCTAAGTAATTCTCAGAACAGATACTAAAAAAAACCCTTATAGTTGCACATATTTTCAAGCATGGATTATGACTTTTTTGAAACAAGATACATTCAATATGACAACTATTACATAATTTTAAAAGAAACATAATCACCTGCCAATCAGATGTATAATCAATCGATTTTGTATCTATTATCCTTATGTCAACCAATGACTAAATTTTTATTGATTGTCCTTGTATTTTCTTATGTTAATTCTGAATTGTGTCCCCCTTGAATCACAATATATTTGAGTAATATAGCTCAAATCTTTTGGATATAGAGATTCCAAATTTGCAAACCACCTTGCTCATCAATAAAAGCACTTTACTTTTAATCTCACCAGTCTAGGTCACTTTGCTCTATGAAAATTCAAAACTGCTTTATTACCTGAATAAAATGCAATCCTTTGTCTGTGAAGACTTATATGCACATGCAATGAATTACTTGCTATGACTCTCCTTTCCATAGTCTTTATAACTTCTACCAAGGACTAGGGGAGCCACCCCAAAAAAGTGTGTTTGGCTCTAGTGAAGGGATGGTCAGTTTTTCCATCCAGCTACATTTAAAGAGCCATCTCAGATGCAGGATACGGTACCTTACTGAAATCAGAAAGAAAAGCCAGGAGTGAACTAAATCCTCTGCATCCTTGTTCTGAACCTCTTCAGTCCAGAGACAGCGATGATACTAGAGAAGTTTTAGAAAAGTGTTGTGATGGTGATGATGGTAGCAGTGGTAACTAACCCATGGAATCTGTAAAACTGAGGGCCTTTGAATAGGAGGTTTCCTTGTAGTGTATGCGTGGGGAGAGGGAGGTGCCGGTAAGGGCGGAGGGTGGGGGGGGAGTTCAGCCACTTCACAGGGAGAAATATATTACTGGCTCAGGTAGAACTGAACAAGGGCAAAGTATCATGCCGTTGGGGGCATTTATCAGCATTGCTAAATTATTATTGGAGCAAGGTAGAGCCCAAGGGGCCCCATGGTTGAGAAGAGGCATCCTTAACCAGGAGAACTGTATCTTGAGTGTCTCAGATTTTGAATTTTTTAACCTGTTGCATTAAGCTGGGTTGTCTAGAAAAACAAAACCAGTGACATTCATGTACGCATAAGAAAGAGCTTTCTATCAAGAGACGACCTCAAACTTAAGAAGGCAGCTTAAGTTCATGATTCCAATGCTAGTCGGGGTCCTTTACAGATTCATGTAGCTGCAGGCTAATGATGCAGAAAGGTGAAAAGGGCATAGGAAGATCATAGGCCAGTGGACGCAGAATCATGGGGGAGCCAAAGTCTGTGGAAAACTGGCAGGGGGCCAACAGCTCTCCAGACACAAAATCC